>DWQP01000030.1:0-16394 GCA_018237385.1 Apodemia murphyi | reverse complement strand
TGCGCACCCACCCGGTCAGCGGCCGGCAGGCGCTGTTCGTCAATGAAGGATTCACTACGCGAATCGTCGATCTGGCGCCGAAGGAGAGTGACGCTTTACTGAATTTCCTGTTTGCTCACATCACCAAACCGGAGTTTCAGGTGCGCTGGCGCTGGCAGGAGAATGACGTGGCGATCTGGGATAACCGCGTGACGCAACACTACGCCAACGCGGATTATCTGCCGCAGCGGCGCATCATGCACCGCGCGACCATTCTGGGGGATAAACCTTTTTACAAGGCCTGAGGCTTAGGCGTCGAACGCCTGCGTTAGCTGCTCCAGCTGTTCCTGTGCATCCAGCCAGGTCATTTCCGTCTCTTCCAGCGCGGATTTGGCCTGGCTTTGCTTTTGCAGGCAGTCGGTCAGCTCGGCCTTGCGGCTGATGTCGTACAGCGCGGAGTCCGCCAGCAGCTCTTCCACCGCCGCCAGTTCGGCGCCCAGTTTTTCCATCTGCTGTTCCAGTTTGGCGATCTGCTTGCGCAGCGGTTGGGTCTGGGTGCGGAATTCCGCCTCGCGGCGTTTTTGATCCTTGCGCGCCTGTGCGCTGTTGCCGCCGCTCTCTTTTTCCGGTGCGTCCTGCTGGCTTTCCTGACGCTGCAGATCAATCAGCCACTGCTGGTAGTCGTCGAGGTCGCCCTCGAAAGGCTCGACCTGGCCGTCGTGCACCAGGTACAGATCGTCGGTGGTGGAGCGCAGCAGGTGACGGTCGTGCGAGACCACCACCAACGCGCCTTCGAAATCGATCAGCGCCTCGGTCAGCGCCTGACGCATGTCGAGATCCAGGTGGTTGGTCGGTTCATCGAGCAGCAGCAGGTTAGGGCGCTGCCAGACGATCAGTGCCAGCACCAGCCGCGCCTTCTCGCCGCCGGAGAACCGCTCGGTCATTTCGCTGACCTTGTCGCCCTGGAAGCCGAAACCGCCCAGATAGTCGCGCAGCTGCTGCTCCAGCACCCGTGGTGCGATGCGGCTCAGATGCTGCAGCGGCGATTCGTCGGCGCGCAGGAATTCCAGCTGGTGCTGGGCGAAGTAACCCAGCTTGATACCTTTCGCCAGACCGATCTCGCCGCTCAGCGGTTCCAGGGTGCCGGCCAGCAGTTTGATCAGCGTCGATTTACCGGCGCCGTTGCGGCCGAGCAGACCGATGCGCGATCCGGGCACCAGGTTCAGCTTGATTGACTTCAGGATCACTTTCTCGCCATAGCCGGCGCTGACCTTTTCCATGCGCAGCAGCGGGTTCGGCAGGCTTTCCGGCGGACGGAAGCTGAAGGTGAACGGATTGTCGACGTGCGCCGGGGCGATCAGCTCCATGCGCTCCAGCATCTTGATACGGCTCTGCGCCTGCTTGGCCTTGGTGGCCTGCGCGCGGAAACGGTCGATATAGCTTTGCAGGTGCGCCACTTTCTCTTGCTGGTGCTGATACAGCGACTGTTGTTGCGCCAGCTTGGTGGCGCGCTGGCGTTCGAACGACGAATAGTTACCGGTGTATTCATTCATCGTCTGCTGTTCGATATGCAGGATCTTGTCGACGATCGGATCGAGGAAATCTCGGTCGTGCGAGATCAGCACCAGCGTGCCGGGATAGCTTTTCAGCCAGCGCTCCAGCCAGATCACCGCATCGAGATCCAGGTGGTTGGTCGGTTCGTCGAGCAGCAGCAGGTCGGAACGGCACACCAGCGCCTGCGCCAGGTTGAGGCGCATGCGCCAGCCGCCGGAAAAGTCGCGCACCGGGCTTTGCAGCTGTTCGTTGGAGAAGCCGAGGCCGTGCAACAGGCTGGCGGCGCGGGAGCGGATGGTCCAGGCGTCGATGGCGTCCAGCTTGCCGTGCAGGGTGGCGATGGCGTGGCCGTCGTTACGGTCGTTGGCCGTCTGCAATTCGGCTTCGAGTTGGCGAAACTCGCGGTCGCCGTCGATAACATACTCAATAGCCGGCACGTCCAGCGCCGGCGTCTCCTGGTTGACCCAGGCCAGCGCCCAGTTGCCGGGGAAGGTGAAGCTGCCGCCGTCCGCCGCGATTTCGCCCTTCAGCAGCGACAGCAGCGTGGATTTGCCGCAGCCGTTTTTGCCTACCAGGCCAACCTTCTGACCTGGATTAACCGTCGCCGTGGCGTTGTCCAGCAGGACGCGGATGCCGCGTCGGATTTGTAGCGAGGAGAATACAATCATAAAGCGCCGTATGTTCAGAGTATGTTAAATTATCATTAAGGTAACAGAACGCGCACCGCGCGCTGTTTTTGTCTTTGCGATGCATGGTAGCGGAAAACCGCTACCCTGACGACGCTTTGGAGGGGAATGATGTCGCAGCCGCCCAAGGTCTTGCTGCTGTATGCCCATCCGGAATCCCATGACTCGGTAGCGAACCGGGTTTTGCTTCGACCGGCGCAGCAGTTGGAACATGTCACCGTGCACGATCTCTACGCGCACTACCCTGATTTTTTTATCGATATCCATCACGAACAACAGCTGCTGCGTGAGCATCAGGTCATCGTGTTTCAGCACCCTCTGTACACCTACAGCTGCCCGGCGCTGCTGAAGGAGTGGCTGGATCGCGTGCTGTCGCGCGGCTTCGCCAGCGGCGTGGGCGGCAATGCGCTGGCGGGCAAATACTGGCGCTCGGTGATCACCACCGGTGAGCCGGAAGGCGCCTACCGCACCGGCGGTTATAACCACTACCCGATGGAAGATATTCTGCGGCCGTTCGAGCTGACCGCCGGGATGTGCCATATGCACTGGATGACGCCGTTCGTAGTGTATTGGGCGCGGCGGCAAAAACCGGAGGTGCTGCGCAGCCATGCGGACGCCTACGGCGAGTGGCTGAGCCACCCGCTGCCGCACGGAGGACGGTGACGATGGAAGGATCGACCTTACTGACCGCCATTTTACTGTTCCTGTTCGCCGCGGTGGTGACGGTGCCGATCGCCCGTCGCCTGGGGATCGGCGCGGTGCTGGGCTATCTGATCGCCGGCATCGCCATCGGCCCCTGGGGACTGGGCTTCATCCGCGACGTCGACGAGATCCTGCACTTTTCCGAGCTGGGCGTGGTGTTCCTGATGTTCATCATCGGCCTGGAACTGAACCCCAGCAAGCTGTGGGAGCTGCGGCGTTCGATCTTCGGCGCCGGCGCCGGCCAGGTGTTGATCACCGCGGCGGTGCTGGGCGCGTTGCTGTACCTGACGCACTTCGCCTGGCAGGCGGCGGTGATCGGCGGTATCGGCCTGGCGATGTCTTCCACCGCCATGGCGCTGCAACTGATGCGCGAGAAGGGCATGAACCGCAACGAAGGGGGGCAGCTCGGCTTCTCGGTGCTGCTGTTCCAGGATATGGCGGTGATCCCGGCGCTGGCGCTGATCCCTATTCTGGCCGGCGCCGGCGGCACCAGCGACGACTGGGCGAAGATCGCGCTCAAGGTGGCGGCGTTCGGCGGCATGCTGATCGGCGGCCGTTTCCTGCTGCGGCCGCTGTTTCGCTATATCGCCGCTTCCGGCGTGCGCGAGATCTTCACCGCCGCGGCGCTGTTGCTGGTGCTCGGCTCGGCGCTGTTTATGGAAGCGCTCGGCCTGTCGATGGCGCTTGGCACCTTCATCGCCGGGGTGCTGCTGGCGGAGAGCGAATACCGCCACGAACTGGAAATTTCCATCGAGCCGTTTAAAGGGCTGCTGCTGGGGCTGTTCTTTATTTCGGTGGGCATGGTGTTGAATATCGGCGTGCTCTACACCCATCTGGCCGAGGTGTTGATCGGCGTGCTGGCGCTGGTGGCGGTCAAATCCGGCGTGCTCTACGGCGTGTCGCGCCTGTTCGGCCTGCGCAGTTCGGTGCGTCTGCAGTTCGCCGGGGTGCTCAGCCAGGGCGGTGAGTTCGCCTTCGTGCTCTTTTCGGCGGCGGGCGCGCAAAAGGTGCTGCAGCCGGATCAACTCTCTTTGCTGTTGGTGGTGGTGACGCTGTCGATGATGACCACGCCGCTGCTGATGCAGGCCATCGACCGCATTTTGGCGCGCCGCTATAACGCTAAAGGCGAAGACGAGGAGACGCCCTACGTGGAAGATGACGATCCGCAGGTGATCATCGTCGGCTTCGGGCGTTTCGGACAGGTGATCGGCCGCCTGTTGATGGCCAACAAAATGCGCATTACCGTACTGGAGCGCGACGTCAGCGCCGTCGGCGTGCTGCGGCGTTACGGCTACAAGGTTTATTACGGCGATGCCACCGAGCTGGAGCTGCTGCGCGCGGCGGGCGCCGAGAAGGCCAAGTCGATCGTGATCACCTGTAACGAGCCGGAAGACACCATGGAGATCGTGCGGCTGTGCCAGCAGCACTTCCCGAACCTGAGCATTCTGGCGCGCGCGCGCGGCCGCGTGGAGGCGCATGAGCTGCTGCAGGCGGGCGTGAAGCAGTTCAGCCGCGAAACCTTCTCCAGCGCGCTGGAACTGGGACGCAAGGCGCTGATGGAGTTGGGCATGCACCCGCATCAGGCCTTCCGCGCCCAGCAGCATTTCCGTCGCCTGGATATGCGCATGCTGCGTGAACTGATGCCGCCGCATCAGGGCGACGTGGCGCAAATTTCCCGCGTGAAAGAGGCGCGGCGCGAGCTGGAAGAGTTGTTCCATCGCGAAATGCAAAAAGAAAGTCGCCAGTTCGACGGCTGGGACGAATACGAATAAGCGGGAGCATAACGATGTCTGCAACACGTAAGAGATTTATCGCCGGGGCGGTGTGCCCGAGCTGTAGCGCCATGGATACGCTGGCGGTGTGGCGGGAGGATCAGGTGGAGGTGGTGGAGTGCGTCAAGTGCGGCCACCATCAGCGCCAGACCGAACAACAGGTGGAAAAACACGTTCGCCCGCAAGAACAGGTGATCGGCATTTTCCAGCCGAAGTAGCGTTTTTTTATCCCGGAGGGTACAGCGAGGCAGATTTCCGTTACAATCTGTCCGGAAAAGGCGCGCATCCCGATAACGGTGCGCGTCCTAGTAGCCAACGGTAGGAGATATCATGAAAGTAGCAAAAGACTTGGTGGTCAGCCTGGCTTACCAAGTACGTACAGAAGACGGTGTTTTGGTTGATGAGTCTCCGGTGAGCGCACCGCTGGACTATCTGCACGGGCATGGTTCTCTGATCGCAGGTCTGGAAAAAGCACTCGAAGGCCACGACGTTGGCGATCGTTTTGACGTTCACGTCGGCGCGAACGACGCGTACGGCAACTACGACGAAAACCTGGTGCAGCGCGTACCGAAAGACGTCTTCATGGGCGTTGACGAACTGCAGGTCGGCATGCGTTTCCTGGCTGACACCGATCAGGGCCCGGTACCGGTTGAAATCACCGAAGTTGACGGCGACCACGTGGTGGTTGACGGCAACCACATGCTGGCCGGCCAAAACCTGAACTTCAACGTGGAAGTTGTCGCGATCCGCGAAGCGACCGAAGAAGAACTGGCGCACGGCCACGTGCACGGCGAGCACGACCATCATCACGAACACGGTGAAGGCTGCTGCGGCGGTCACGGCCACAGCCACGATCACGACCATGGTCACGACCACGGTAAAGGTGGTTGCGGTAACGGCGGCTGCGGCTGTCACTAAGCAGAGCGCAGTGACGAGACAAGAGGGCGGCCATCGGCTGCCCTTTTTTATGCGCGGCGCACCGGGCGCCGAACGGCACAACAGGACATGCCATGGCCACCATGAAAGACGTTGCGCGGCGCGCCGGCGTTTCCACGGCCACCGTCAGCCGGGTGATCAATAATACCGCCTACGTTGAACCGGTGACCCGCGAACGCGTCGAGAAAGCGATGCGCGAGTTTAATTACCATCGTAACGCCGCCGCGCTGGCGCTGGCGAAAAGAAGCGGCAATATGCTGGGATTGCTGACCGGCAACCTCGACGATCCGTTTTTCTCGCGCCTGGCGCGGGGCGTGGAAGACATCACGCGCCAGGCCGGCGTGCGTTTGATGTTGTGCAGCGGCGGGCATCAGGCCGAGCTGGAAAAAAGCGGCCTCGATTTTCTCATCAACCAGGGATGCGAAGCCATCGTGGCGCACGTCACGCGCATGGGGGAGGAGGAGCTGCTGCGCTACGCCGCCCACACGCCTGCGCTGGTGCTGATCAATCGTTATCTGCCCGCCATCGCCAACCGTTGCATCTGGCTCGACAACGCCAATGCGGCGCAGACGGCGACCGAGTTGCTCATACGCCAGGGGCATCGGAGAATTGCCTGCGTGACGGCGGATCTGCCGATCGACGACCGCGCGCAGCGGCTAGCGGGTTACCGCAAGGCCATGGCCGCCGCCGGCATTGAGGTACCCGGCAACTGGATCATCAGCGTGCCCTTCAATGAGCGAGGAGGCGAACTGGCGGCCGAGCGCGTACTGGCCAGCGCCCCACGCTTCACCGCCGCAGTGACGTTCAACGACGTGATGGCCGCCGGCATGATGCGTACCTGCCACCAACGGCACATTCAGCTGCCCGAGGCGCTGTCGATCGTTGGCTTTGACGACATTGCCCTGGCGAAGTATCTCCACCCTTCGCTGACCACTGTGCATTATCCCATCGAGAAAATGGCCCGACGCGCCGCACGCCTGGCGTTACAGATCCACAGCGGCAGCGACGTCGCGCCGCAGAACAACCGCTTTTCGGCCGAGCTTATCCTGCGAGACTCCGTAGCCGACGGCGAACCGCATGAGCAAAGCAAGCGCGGCGAATGAGAGACGGCTCACACAACGTTAGTGCATGAAACCGATTACATGGCCAGTTGCCTGCGCTCACATCCTCCGATTATCGAAGCCATTACGCTGTTGCAGTACCCCATCTTCAACAGGAGCCGTATATGGATAATAAGAAAACGCTCAACCTTGGGTTGGCGACGCTGCCGATTGTGGCCATGCTGTTGCTGCTCATCATCGGCTATGGCCAGTTTGGCCTGCGCATTGAACCGCTGCTGCTGGTTTCCGCCGCCATCGCCGCCGCGTTGGCCTGGTGGCAAGGCTACCGCTGGGACGACATCATCGAGGCCATCGTGGCTAAACTGGCGAAGGCGATGCCGGTTATCCTGATCCTGATCTGCGTGGGCGGCCTGATCGGCACCTGGATGATCAGCGGCACTATCCCTTACATGGTGTATTGGGGGCTGAAGCTGATCAGCCCGCAATATATTCTGATCGCTGCGTTCTTCATCACCAGCGTGATCTCGGTATGCACCGGCACCTCCTGGGGAGCGGCCGGCACCGTGGGCGTGGCGCTGATGGGCGTGGCCGCAGGTCTGGACGTGCCGCTGGCCGCCGCGGCCGGGGCGGTGGTGTCCGGCGCTTACTTCGGCGACAAAATCTCGCCGCTGTCCGACTCGACGAACTTCGCGGCCATCGTCGCGGATACCGATCTCTACAGCCATATCCAGCATCTGATGTACACGACGTTGCCGAGCTTCATCCTGGCCGCCGTGGTGTACCTGATCGCCGGCCACACCGGTGCAGTGGGCAGCGTGGCAACGCCGGAAAAAGTGACCGAAATTGTCGGTGCGCTCGAGGGGCTGTACCACTTCAATCTGCTGCTGATCCTGCCGCCGGTGCTGGTGCTGTGGGGCGCGGTGACCAAACGGCCGGTGATCCCCGTCATGCTGGCCGCCTGCGCGCTGGCGATCGCCATCGGCGTCGCGCTGCAGGGCTTTAGCCTGCAGCAGGGACTGAATGCGTTGATGGACGGTTTCAATCTGTCGATGTTCGCCGCCCAGGGTCACAACGTCGAGGGGATCGTCGCCGACGTGCCGCGCCTGCTTAACCGTGGCGGCATGTTCTCGATGATGAGCACGATCCTGCTGGTGTTCTGCGCCTTCTCCTTCGCCGGCGCGTTGACGCTGACCGGCGCGCTGACGGTGATCATCAGCCGACTGCTGAAAGTGGTGCACACCACCGGTCAACTGATCGCCGCTACCGTTGCCACCACCATCCTGGTGACCGGCGCGACCAGCGACGGCAAGCTGGCGCTGCTGATCCCGGCGGAGCTGTTCAAAGGGGCCTATCGTCGCATGGGGCTGGACAATAAAAACCTGTCGCGCACCGTCGAAGATGCGGGCACCGTCATCGAACCGCTGATCCCGTGGACGGCCGCCGGCATCTACATGGCGACCACGCTGGGGGTCAGCACGCTCGATCTGCTGCCGTGGGCGATCCAATGTTATGCCGCGGTGGTGTTCGCCCTGATTTATGGGTTCACCGGCTTCGGTATCGCCAAACTCCAACCTCAGAACGACTTGCAGCGTAAGGAAGCCTGACATGACGAGTCATTTCAACGCCATCATCGATCGCCACCACACCGGCTCCGTGAAGTGGGACTTCATCGACCGCTATCTGCAACTGGACGGAAGCGAACTGTTGCCGATGTGGGTGTCCGATTTCGACTTTCCGTGCCCGCCAGAGGTGCAGCAGGCGCTGCATCAGCGGGTGGACCACGGCGTCTTTGGCTACAGCGAACGCGACGACGCTTACTATGAGGCGGCGATCGACTGGTTTGCCAAGCGGCACGGCTTGCCGCTGCGGCGCGAATGGTTCACGTCGATTGAAGGGGTGGTGCCGGGGTTGGCGATGCTGATCCAACTGCTCAGCCAGCCGGGGGACGGGGTGGTGGTGCAGGGGCCGTACTATGGCTCGTTCGCCAAGATAGTCACCATGAACGGCAGAGAGGTGATTGAGAACCCGCTGCTGGAAACCCCGCAGGGATACCGGATCGATTTCGACCAGTTGGCCACCTGTCTGGCGCAGCGTAAACCGCCGCTGTTGTTGCTGTGCAATCCGCACAATCCGACCGGCCGTTGCTGGCGCCGCGATGAACTGGAGCGGCTCATGGCGCTCAGCCACGCCCACGACGTCACGGTGATCTCCGATGAAATTTGGGCCGATCTGCTGCTGCCCGGCGAGACGTTTACGTCGGTGTTGCATCTGGGCGAGGAATATCGCGAGCGAGTCATTGCGGCGACGTCCGCCAGCAAAACGTTCGGCCTCTCCTCGCTGCGCATTTCGAATTTCCTGATCCCCAATGCCCGGCTTCGGCAGGCGTTTGTCGATCGGCTGAATGCCCACGGGCTGGATGTGTTCAACGCGCTGTCGATGACGGCGGCGACCGCGGCCTATCAACGGGGCGCTGCCTGGCTTGATGAGCTGCTCGACTATCTGGCGGAGAATCGGCGCTGGTTTGCGCAGGCGCTGGCGGCCGCCGCGCCCTGGTGTGCGATGACCCAGGCTGAAGGGACCTATCTCGCCTGGCTGGATTGCCGCTCGCTGGGTTTGAACGATGCTGACTTGCAGCAGGCGCTGGTGGAGGAGGCGAAGCTGGCACCGTCGATGGGCAGCGGTTTCGGCCCGCAGGGGAGCGGTTTTATCCGCATCAACCTGGGGTGCCCGCGCCGGTATCTCGAGCGCGCCGTCGAAGGGCTGGCACGCCTGAAATAACCGTATGGCGGGCCCTCAATAGTGCGGCGGAGGCGTTTCTTCCGATTGCGAGGCGATCATTGAGGTTTGGGTCGAGCGCAGCTTGTCGGTCAACATGCGCAGGTGTTCGCGCATCTTCAGCATTTCCATTTGATGCTGGATGACCGTTTGGTTGAGCTCTTCGATGGTGAGCTCTTGAAAGGCCTGACGGCTTTCCAGTTCTTCAAGCCGCTGTAGCAGACCTTGAATGTCGTGATTGTGCATGAGGCTACCTCTGACGCGATAAAATCCTGATTCGGCGCTATGGTAACAGCTGGCGTCGGGTTTGCTCGCGCTATTTCTCTGGTCGGTGCGCAACGTTGCGATCGGCAGTGTAAAGTGCTGAAAAGTTATGCGCTCGATACGCCGTTTTTTGCTAACCTCGCCGAATATTCTGCAAGAAAAATCTGATTTATCATGTGAGTAGCGCGGGATGGGAAACTTCTTGGCAAAGTGGGGGTCACACTTTGACTCGATTGGTTACCTGTGCGACTGTTTTGTTTTGTTTCAGGCAGCTATAGTAGCCCGGTTATCTTACCTAATGATTGTTTGGGGCATTGCTTCAGACACTGGAGAAATGGATGAAATCTTTGTTTAAAGTCACGCTTCTGGCAACCACCATGGCTTTTGCTCTGAATGCGACCCAGGTCATGGCAGCCGATGCCGCCAAACCGGCAGAAGCCGCTAAACCAGCGGACGCGGCAGCAGCACCGAGCACCGGCAAGTTCAAAAACGACGACGAGCAAGCGGCTTACGCACTGGGCGCCTCTCTCGGCCGTTACATGGACAACTCTTTGAAAGAGCAAGAGAAGCTGGGCATCAAGCTGGACAAAGATCAGCTGATCGCCGGCGTCCAGGACGCTTTCGCCAACAAGAGCAAGCTGAACGACGCCGACATCGAGAAGACCCTGCAGGGCTTCGAAGCGCGCGTGAAGGCTTCCGCTCAGGCGAAGATGGAACAGGACGCCAAGGACAACGAAACCAAAGGCGCCAAGTATCGTGACAGCTTCGCCAAAGAAAAAGGCGTGAAGAAAACCGAATCCGGCCTGCTGTACCAGGTAGAGAAACCGGGTGCGGGTGAAGCACCGAAAGACAGCGACACCGTGGTAGTGAACTACAAAGGCACCTTGACCGACGGTACCGAGTTCGATAACTCCTACACCCGTGGCGAGCCGCTGTCGTTCCGTCTGGACGGCGTGATCCCAGGCTGGACCGAAGGCCTGAAACACATCAAGAAAGGCGGCAAAATCAAGCTGGTGATCCCACCGGCGCTGGCCTACGGTAAAACCGGCGTTCCGGGCATCCCGGCTAACTCCACGCTGGTCTTCGACGTTGAACTGCTGGACGTGAAAGCGGCGCCGAAAGCCGACGCTAAAGCCGAAAAACCGGCTGACGCGAAAGCCGCTACCAAAGCAAAATAACATCGTCGTTCTGTTTGCCACCGCCGCGGATGCCCTCCGCGGCGGTTTTCATTTCGGCAGCCGCCGCCTCTCTCTCCATTGAACGCTTGACGCCTGCCGGGCATCGGGCTTAACGTCAATACCACGCGCAAACGCAAGGACTTTGCTCCGGCCGCTTTGCTAGACTAATAATTCTGATTTATCAGTCATGCGTCTGCCCCTTAGGGCGTGTACCTAAAATTGTTCCCGGCCGCTTCATGTCGATCTCAGCCAACCGCGCTGTGCATGTCTGACGACGGCCGCGAGCCGGTCCGAGCGATTTTAGCTGCGCCCCCTGGCACAGGCGATCTATGAGGGTGGTATCTTCGATGTCGAATTCGCTTTTATCCAGCGAAGCCAGCGAACTTGATTTGCTGAATGAACGTCCGTTTACTCAAACGGATCATGAAATCCTGAAATCCTATGAAGCGGTGGTCGACGGGCTGGCGATGCTGATCGGCGGCCACTGCGAGATCGTATTGCACGCGCTGGAAGACCTGAACAGTTCGGCGGTGCGTATCGCCAATGGGGAACACACCGGGCGCAAAATCGGCTCGCCGATCACCGATCTTGCGCTGCGCATGCTGCACGATATGGCCGGCGACGACAGCAGCGTGTCGAAAGCCTACTTCACCCGCGCCAAGAGCGGCGTGCTGATGAAGTCGGTGACCATCGCCATTCGCAATCGCGAACAGCGGGTGATTGGCCTGCTGTGCATCAACATGAACCTCGATGTGCCGTTCTCGCAGATCATGCAGACCTTTATGCCGCCGGCCACGCAAGACGTGCCGTCGTCGGTGAATTTCGCCTCTTCCGTCGACGATCTGGTGGCGCAGACGCTGGAGTTCACCATCGAAGAGGTGAACGCCGACCGCTCGGTGTCCAATAACGCCAAGAACCGTCAGGTGGTGCTAAACCTCTATGAGAAAGGCATCTTCGACATCAAGGATGCGATCAACCAGGTGGCGGATCGCCTGAATATCTCCAAACACACCGTGTATCTGTACATCCGCCAGTTCAAGAGCGGCGATCTGTTGGGAAGCGACCGTTGATGCTCGATTATTGTCTGTTGGTCACCGGCCCGGCTTACGGCACGCAGCAGGCCAGCAGCGCGTATCAGTTCGCTCAGGCTTTGCTGGCGAAAGGGCACCGGCTTTCCAGCGTTTTTTTCTACCGTGAAGGGGTGTTGAACGCCAACCAGCTGACCGCGCCGGCCAGCGACGAATTCGATCTGGTGCGCGGCTGGACGCAGCTGGCGCAGCAACACGGCGTGGCGCTCAACGTCTGCGTTGCGGCCGCGCTGCGCCGTGGCGTCACCGACGAGCAGGAGGCGGCGCAACAGGGGTTGGCAAGCGCCAACCTGCAGCCCGGTTTTACCCTGAGCGGGCTGGGTTCCCTGGCCGAAGCGTCGCTGAGTTGCGACCGTCTGGTGCAGTTCTGAGGATATGATGAAACGAGTCGCTTTTGTTTTCACCCACGGGCCGCACGGCGGCGCCGGCGGCAGGGAAGGGCTGGATGCGCTGCTCGCCACGTCGGCGCTCAGCGAAGACTTGGGGGTGTTTTTTGTCGGCGATGGCGTATTGCAGCTGTTGCCGGGCCAGCAACCGGAAAAGATTTTGGCGCGCAATTATATTGCCACTTTCGGCGTGCTGCCGCTGTATGACGTCGAGCGGTGCTACCTGTGCCAGGCATCGCTGCAGGAGCGTGGGCTGAGCCAGGTGACCGATTGGGTGCTGGATGCGAAAGTGCTGGCGCCGGACGAACTGCGCCGCGAACTGGCCGGCTACGACGCCGTGATGACGTTTTAGGATCCTCTGATGCTGTATACCCTGAGCCATTCGCCAAACCAATGTGACTTACCTGCGCTGCTGCGCCTGACGGCGGAGGGCGACGCGCTGCTGCTGCTGCAGGACGGTGTGCTCGCAGGCCTTGCCGGCAGCGCCCATCTTGAATTGCTGCTCGCTGCCCCCATATCCCTTTATGCGCTGCAGGACGACCTGGAAGCCCGGGGATTGGTTGGTCATTTTTCGCACAAAATCACTGTCGTCGGCTATAATCACTTCGTTGAATTAACCGAACAACACCGTAGCCAAATGGCCTGGTAATGAGAGTGATGTTGTATATTTCTTGACACCCATACTGGTCAGCCCTAAAATTCTGCGTCCTCGTACTTTGCCAGTAGTGCATACGAGGGGATTTATCACATGTTTACGAAGCTAGTACGAAGCAAAAACCAGGAGCTTTTTTAATGGCAACAATTAACCAGCTGGTTCGCAAACCACGCTCTGTGAAGGCTGCTAAAAGCAACGTTCCAGCGCTGGAAGCCTGCCCGCAGAAACGTGGCGTATGCACCCGCGTATATACCACTACCCCGAAAAAACCAAACTCCGCACTGCGTAAAGTTTGCCGTGTGCGTTTGACCAACGGTTTCGAAGTGACTTCCTACATCGGTGGCGAAGGCCACAACCTGCAGGAACACTCCGTAATCCTGATCCGTGGCGGTCGTGTAAAAGACTTGCCAGGTGTGCGTTACCACACCGTCCGTGGTGCACTTGACTGCTCCGGTGTTAAAGACCGTAAGCAAGCTCGTTCCAAGTACGGCGTGAAGAAGCCAAAGGCTTAATGGTTCTCCGTTAAGTAAGGCCAAACGTTTTAACTTTAATGTCAAAATAAACTCGTAGAGTTTTGGACAATCCTGAATTAACAACGGAGTATTTCCATGCCACGTCGTCGCGTAATCGGCCAACGTAAAATCCTGCCAGATCCTAAGTTCGGATCTGAGCTGCTGGCCAAATTTGTAAATATCCTGATGGTAGACGGTAAAAAATCTACTGCAGAAGCAATCGTCTATACCGCGCTGGAGACCCTGGCTCAGCGTTCTGGTAAAGATCACCTGGAAGCTTTCGAAGTCGCTCTCGACAACGTTCGCCCGACTGTAGAAGTTAAGTCGCGTCGCGTTGGCGGTTCTACTTATCAGGTACCAGTTGAAGTCCGCCCGGTTCGTCGTAATGCTCTGGCAATGCGTTGGATCGTTGATGCTGCACGTAAACGCGGTGATAAATCCATGGCTCTGCGCCTGGCGAACGAGCTGTCTGACGCAGCAGAGAACAAAGGTTCTGCTGTTAAGAAGCGTGAAGACGTTCACCGTATGGCCGAAGCCAACAAGGCGTTCGCCCACTACCGCTGGTAATCACCTGGCTGTAGTCATGCTAACCAAGCGGGCGCGTCAAATCGGCCCGCTTGGGTTAACTGAACTTGAACGCCCCAGGAATAGAGGAATCAAATGGCTCGTACAACACCCATTGCACGCTACCGTAACATCGGTATCAGTGCTCACATCGACGCCGGTAAAACCACCACTACCGAACGTATTCTGTTCTACACCGGTGTAAACCACAAAATCGGTGAAGTTCATGACGGCGCTGCCACCATGGACTGGATGGAACAGGAGCAGGAGCGTGGTATTACCATCACTTCTGCAGCGACTACTGCTTTCTGGTCTGGTATGGCCAAGCAGTTCGAACCGCATCGCGTAAACATCATCGACACCCCAGGGCACGTTGACTTCACCATCGAAGTAGAACGTTCCATGCGTGTGCTGGATGGCGCGGTAATGGTTTACTGTGCTGTTGGTGGTGTTCAGCCACAGTCTGAAACCGTATGGCGTCAGGCTAACAAATACAAAGTGCCACGTATCGCGTTCGTTAACAAAATGGACCGTATGGGCGCTAACTTCCTGAAAGTTGTTGGCCAGATCAAATCTCGTCTGGGCGCTAACCCTGTTCCTCTGCAGCTGGCTATCGGCGCAGAAGACAAATTCACCGGCGTTATCGACCTGGTGAAAATGAAGGCGATCAACTGGAACGAAGAAGACGCAGGCGTAACCTTCGAATACGAAGACGTGCCGGCTGACATGATGGATCTGGCTGAAGAATGGCGCCAGAATCTGATCGAGTCCGCTGCGGAAGCTTCCGAAGAGCTGATGGAAAAATACCTGGGCGGCGAAGAGCTGACCGAGGAAGAAATCAAAGCAGCTCTGCGTCAGCGCGTACTGAACAACGAAATCATCCTGGTTACCTGTGGTTCTGCGTTCAAGAACAAGGGCGTGCAGGCGATGCTGGATGCGGTAATCGAATACCTGCCGGCACCAACTGACGTTCCTGCGATCAACGGTATCCTGGACGACGGTAAAGACACTCCGGCTGAGCGTCACGCAAGTGATGACGAGCCGTTCTCTGCACTGGCGTTCAAAATCGCTACCGACCCGTTCGTAGGTAACTTGACCTTCTTCCGCGTGTACTCCGGCGTTGTTAACTCCGGCGACACCGTGCTGAACTCCGTTAAGTCTGCGCGCGAGCGTTTTGGCCGTATCGTTCAGATGCACGCCAACAAGCGTGAAGAGATCAAAGAAGTTCGCGCAGGCGACATCGCCGCTGCGATCGGTCTGAAAGACGTGACTACCGGGGACACCCTGTGTGATCCAGACTCTCCAATCATCCTGGAGCGTATGGAATTCCCTGAGCCGGTAATCTCTATCGCCGTTGAACCGAAAACCAAAGCTGACCAGGAAAAAATGGGTCTGGCTCTGGGCCGTCTGGCTAAAGAAGACCCGTCGTTCCGCGTATGGACTGACGAAGAGTCTAACCAGACCATCATCGCCGGTATGGGTGAACTGCACCTCGACATCATCGTTGACCGCATGAAGCGTGAATTCAACGTTGAAGCTAACGTGGGCAAACCTCAGGTAGCTTACCGCGAAGCGATTCGCGCGAAGATTACCGACGTTGAAGGTAAGCACGCCAAGCAGTCTGGTGGTCGCGGTCAGTACGGTCACGTTGTGATCGACATGTACCCACTGGAGCCGGGCTCTAACCCGAAAGGTTACGAGTTCGTCAACGACATCAAAGGTGGTGTAATTCCTGGCGAATACATCCCTGCCGTTGATAAAGGCATCCAGGAGCAGCTTAAGTCTGGTCCGTTGGCTGGTTACCCAGTAGTAGACATGGGTATTCGTCTGCACTTCGGTTCTTACCACGACGTTGACTCCTCTGAACTGGCGTTTAAACTGGCCGCGTCTATCGCCTTTAAAGAAGGCTTTAAGAAAGCGAAACCAGTTCTGCTTGAGCCTATCATGAAGGTTGAAGTTGAGACTCCAGAAGAGAACACCGGTGACGTTATCGGTGACTTGAGCCGTCGTCGCGGCATGCTGCGCGGTCAGGAATCTGAAGTGACTGGCGTTAAGATCCACGCTGAAGTACCGTTGTCCGAAATGTTCGGCTACGCAACTCAGCTGCGTTCTCTGACTAAAGGTCGCGCATCATACACCATGGAATTCCTGAAGTATGATGATGCACCGAACAACGTCGCTCAGGCCGTAATCGAAGCCCGTGGCAAATAAGCCGCAGGGTTAAAACCAAAGTCCCGTGCTCTCTCCAGAAGGGGAGAGCGCTATAGTAAGGAATATAGCCG
>DWQP01000029.1:0-19942 GCA_018237385.1 Apodemia murphyi | reverse complement strand
TCGGCCTGAACCTGCCTTCCAACGAGCTGGGCCGCAAGGATCTGATCAAGATCGAGAACACCTTCCTGACCGAACAGCAGGCCAACCAGCTGGCGATGTACGCGCCGAAGGCCACGGTGAACCGCATCGATAACTATGAAGTGGTGCGCAAGCTGACTCTCAGCCTGCCGGACCACATCGACGGCGTGCTGACCTGCCCGAACGGCAACTGCATCAGCCGCAGCGAGCCGGTGGCGTCGAGCTTCAGCGTGAAGCCGCGCGATGGTGAAGTGCACCTGAAGTGCCGCTACTGCGAGAAAGAGTTCGAGCATCAGGTGGTGCTGCAGGCGGACTGAATTCTGCCCCTTTGCGGGAGCGGCGCTGTTAATCTGCGTGTCACTCCCTATAATGGATGCCTGAAAATAACTCTACCCACGTTGCTACCCACCGAATTTCACGCTGCGGCCGACCGCGCGGCGGCGTGAAAAACAACGGGTCTATCAGGAGAAAACATGTCACGTAACATCAGCACTGAACTCGCCCCGGCAGCCATTGGTCCTTATGTACAGGGCGTTGATCTGGGCAGCATGATCATCACTTCCGGCCAGATCCCGGTCGATCCGAAAACCGGCGCCGTCGCCGACGACGTGGCCGCTCAGGCGCGCCAGTCGCTGGAAAACGTCAAAGCGATCGTCGAAGCCGCCGGCCTGAACGTTGCCGACATCGTGAAAACCACCGTGTTCGTGAAAGACCTGAACGACTTCGCCACCGTCAACGCCGCGTACGAAGCCTTCTTCACCGAGCACAGCGCGCCGTTCCCGGCCCGCTCCTGCGTGGAAGTGGCGCGTCTGCCGAAAGACGTGAAGATCGAGATCGAAGCCATCGCCGTGCGTCGTTAATCGACGCTCACGCGCATCACGGCCAGTGCAGACTGGCCGTTTTTATTGATAAGAATTTTATTAATCAAATTAATTTATAGCGATAGCATAATATCGCCCGCATTTACAATTCCACAATAAAAATACGCCTATAATTATTTTTCACCCGGCCGGGTCATTGCTGTTTCATTTCGTTCACCCCGTGAATAATGACAGGAGATAACCATGGCACCTAGCGTATTGGATTATTTTATCCGACAAGTTTCCCGTTATCCGGAAAAAACCGCCGTCGTTGGCGATAATAAACACCTGACCTACCGTCAATTGGATGAAGCCAGCAGCGCGCTGTGCGCGCTGTTGCTACGACGGGGCGTGGCGCCCGGCAGCTATGTACCGCTCGTCACGCTGCGCACGCCGGAAATGCCGATCGGTATGTTGGCGATCGTCAAAGCCGGCGCAGGCTATATTCCCATCGACGCGCGTTACCCGGAAAAAAGAATACAGGATATCGTTACGCAGAGCGGCTCCCCTTTAATACTCGCCAGCAACGCGACGATAGCGTTATCGGAAAATAACTTCAGCGAGGACGTTATTTATATTGATAACGTATCACTTTCGCCGCAGGAAAATATAACGTTAATCTCCCCGCCTCCCGACGCCATCGTTTACCTCATTTTCACTTCAGGCACCACCGGCAAACCGAAAGGCGTGCTGATCGAACATCAGTCGCTGCTGAATTTAATTCTCTGGCATAACAAGCAATTCGCTATGGATGCCGAGAGTCGTTCTACGCTGATCGCCGGCTTGAGTTTCGACGTCGCGCAATGGGAGATCTGGTCGCCTCTGACCAGCGGCGGCACATTGTATCTGCCGCCGGAAAACGCTCGCCTGCAGCCGGAAGTGCTGCTGGCCTATTTTGCCGAACAGGGTATCACTCACGCCAGCCTGCCCGCAGTGCTGGTCGCCGAAGTGGTCGGCGCGCCGCAGCCGGCCAATCTGGCGCTGCGGTATCTGTTCAGCTCGGGGGAAAAACTTCATCCGGTCGATCTGCGCGGCATCGATTATCCCCTGATCGATTACTACGGCCCGACAGAAGCCACCATATTCGTCACCTGCAACCGGGTGGCTTGCGCCACGCAAAATCCGCCCGCCAGCATTGGGCGGCCCATCGGCGATACCGAAATATTCATCCTCGATGACCGACTGCAGCCCGTGATCGGCGATCGCCCCGGCGAGCTGTATATCAGCGGTCGTTGTCTGGCACGCGGCTACCTGAACAATCCGGCGTTGACCGCCGAGCGCTTTATCACCCCGCCTCACTTCGCCGGGTTACGTCTGTACCGCAGCGGCGATCGGGCTCGCTGGCTGGCGGATGGCCGCATTCAATATCTGGGCCGTATCGACGATCAGGTCAAAATCCGCGGCAATCGCATTGAACTGGGCGAAATCGAAAACGCCATGCTGCAGGTTGCGGGCGTCCGTAAAGCGGTGGCCGCCGTGGCAATGGCAGACGATCCGCTGGGCAAGAAAATCGTGGCGTTTCTGATCGCGAAGAGTGACGGCGAAAGCGTGATCGCACGCGTCCGACAGAAACTGAAAGAAACGCTGCCCAGCGCATTTCTGCCCGCCGATTATCGTTTACTGCAACACATGCCGCTGAACAACAACGGCAAGATAGACAAAGCGGCTCTGTTGGCGCATTACCAACCGGTCAGCGCCGGCGTTGCGCAGCCGCTGACGGCCGACCAGCGCGTCGTCGCCGATCTGTGGCGCTCGCTGCTGAAAGTGGAACAGCCCGCAACCGACGATGACTTTTTCTCGCTGGGCGGCCATTCGCTGTTGGCGGCCAAGCTGATGGCGTCGCTGGCCAAGGCGTTTGCCGTCGAGACCTCGGTGCACGACATCTATGAATATCCTACTTTGGGCGCCCTGGCGCAGGCCCTGGCACAACGCAGAGACCGGCAACCGACACAGCAGCAAGGCGAAACGCATGCCTTGCAGGATGACGTGTATTTGCCGTCGGATCTCGTCATCGATCCGACGTTCGATGCGCGGCAAATCAGCGCGCCGCGCGCCATTTTGCTGACCGGCGCCACCGGCTTCGTCGGCGCGCATCTGTTGGCCGATCTGCTGCGCACCACCGACGCCGAGCTGTATTGTCTGGTGCGCGACGGCGCCAAACTGCCGCCGAGACAGCGGCTGGAGGCGGTGCTGCAGCGCTATCGGATCGCGCTGAACGCCGGCCAGCACGCGCGCATTCATATCGTGCCTGGCAACGTCGCGGAACACGACTTTTCGCTGACGCCTGCGGCCTACAGGGCGTTAAGCCGAGATATCGACCTGATTTACCATTCGGCCAGCGCGGTGAATTTTATCCAGCCTTACGCCTACATGAAGCGCGACAACGTGCAGGGCCTGCGGGAAATCATTCGCTTCGCGGCGCATAGCCGCACCAAGCCGCTGATGCTGCTGTCGACCATCTCCGTTTACAGCTGGGGGCATCTGCACACCGGCAAACGGGTGATGCGGGAAAACGACGATATCGACCAAAACCTGCCGGCCGTCAGCCGCGATATCGGCTACGTGCGCAGCAAATGGGTGATGGAGAAAATCGCCGATCTGGCGGCGAAACAGAGCCTGCCGCTGATGACCTTCCGCCTGGGCTACGCCACCTGCCACAGCCGCACCGGCGTCAACGCCGATTACCAATGGTGGGGGCGGCTGGTGAAAACCTGCATCAGCAGCGGCACGGTGCCGGATTTACGGGAGATGCGCGAAGGGTTAACCACGGTGGATTACATGACCCGGGCCATCGCCCACGTCTCTCGCAACCCGCAGGCGCTGGGGCAGAAATTCAACCTGATCCATCAAGGTGACAATAATCTGACGCTGCGTGAGTTTTTCAGCCTGCTGGAGCGCGAGTTCGGTTATCGCTTTCGCCCTCTGCCCTTCGCACAGTGGCGGGCCCAATGGGAAAACGACAGCGACGCGCCGCTGTACCCGCTGCTCAGCCTGTTCAAGGATCCTATGGTGGACGAGCTATCGACGGTGGAGCTCTATCAAGACACCTATCGGTGGGACTGCAGCAACCTGCAACGCTTCCTGCAGGGCAGCGGTATCGATGAGCCGCGCTTCACCCGCGGGCTGCTGCTGAATTACCTGCAGCACGCCATCGGGTATGCGCCGCTGTCGCTACGGACGTAACAAGACCGGGGCTCAGCTCGTCGAGCCCCGTCACCCTCACTCCGTTTTAAGGCCGCGCAGCAGCGCCTCCAGCGGGTACACCGCCGCAATCACCACTTCGTCGCGCGTCTGCGCCGCCGCATCCAGCCGGCGCTGCGCTTGCTCGGCCTCGGCCCGGCTCAGCGGTTTGTCCTGCTGATGGCGCTCCAGCAGCGTTAAGCCCAGCGTGGCCAGGGTGCCAACGTCCTGCGCCACCGGCGCCAGATCCCGCAGCGTGCGGTTGCCCGCGATCGCTGTCTGCAGCGCCGCGCCGTTCGCCTGCCAGCGCTGCAGCCGTTCACGCAGCGCCTGCGCCGCCGCCTTATCGCGTTTATCCTGCAACAGGGCCGCGACCTGGGCATGCATGGCGCGCACCGCCTCGCTTTCCGGCGGCAGCGCATCGGCAAAGCGGTTCAGCGGTTCGAACTGGTGATAGTTGCCGGCCTGGAACTTCAGGTGCTGACGGGTGTAATACTGCGCCGGCTCCACCGCCTCGGCCAGGATCTGCAGCGGCGCGATCTGCACGCTGTTGCTCAGGCGGGTGAATTCGCGCGCCGTTTCCGCATGTTGCTGCAGGCCGACCGACACCACCGACCAGGCGTCGATCGCCGCCAGCCGCCGGTACATGTTGCTTTCATCGTTGACGTCCTGCGCCGACCACAGCCGCTCCGCCACCGCGAAGGCGCGCGGCCACAGCTTGAGATCGAGCAGCGGTGCGCGCACGTTTTCCGCCCACAGCGCCGCTTCGCCGCCGAGAATGTTGGCCTGCCCCTTTTCGTCCGGCACCACCGGCATCTTGCCCGCCGGCGCCGCCGCCAGTTTGTCGCCGCGGGTGGGGTAACGCACGTTGCCGACCAGCGTATAGCCGCTGAGCTTGTCCTGCTGCAGCGTGAACACCGGCCGCGTGTCGCCCATCCAGGTATCGACGCGGAACGTCACCTGCTGCGGCGTGCGCCAGACGATGTCGTGCACCGCGCGGCGCGACTTGCCGTTGAAATCGATAAAGCCGCGCCAGCCCTGCTTGCCCTCGATCAGCGTGAAGCTGCCTTCCACCGCGCTGCCCTTCAGGCGCGGCATGCTGAAGCGCCAGCTTTGCGCCTGCTCGCCGGGCTGTACCGCCGTCTCGACCCCCAGCGGCTGCGGCAGAATTTCATTGCGGTAGTGATAGGCGGTGCTTTGCGGCTGATCGAGATAGAAACCGGTGGAGAGAATGCCTTGATAGCCGTCCTGCGCGCTGGCGCCCAGCGAGTCTTGCCCCTGCCAGGATTGAATGACGATCGAACGCGGCAGCGACGGGTGGTAGATCTCGTCCCAGCCGACCATCTGCCGCTGGTGCTTCTCGAGGATCTTTTCCAGCTTCTGGTTGAAGTAGGCCTGCAGCGCATGGGTATCCGCCAGCCCGTTCTTCTGCATAAACGCCTGAATCGACGGCGACGCCCGCCACTGGCTGGCGTCCACCTCATCGCCGCCGATGTGCAGATAGGGATCGGGGAAGATCGCCGCCAGCTCGCCGACGATCGTGTCGACAAACTGATACACCTCGTCTCGGGTCGGATCGAGCGTCGGCTTATGCACACCCCACTCGCGCTCCATGCGATACGGCCCCGGCGCGCTCATCAGGTCGGGATAGGCCACCGCGATGCTGGAGGCGTGCCCCGGCATGTCGATCTCCGGCACCACGCGAATGCCGCGCGCCGTGGCGTAAGCCACCACCTGCCGCATTTGCTCACGGGTGTAAAACAGGCCGTCGCTGGCCTGCTGCTGCAATTTGGGGTAATGCTCGGAGGCAAAGCGCCAGCCCTGATCGTCGGTCAGGTGCCAGTGGAATACGTTGAGCTTGGCCGCCGCCATGCCGTCGAGTTGGCGCAAAATGTCCGGCAGCGGCAGGAAATGGCGCGCCGAATCCAGCAGCACGCCACGCCACGGGAAGCGCGGCACGTCGCGGATATCCACCAGCGGCAGGAAGGTGTTTTGCCCGTCGGTCTGCAGCAGCTGCAGCAGAGTTTCCATGCCGCGCAGCGCGCCGAAGCGGGTGTTGGCGGTCAGCGTGGCGCCCTGCGGCGTGACCGCCAGCCGGTAACTCTCGTCGCTGCCCGGCAGCGGCTGCGCCGCCACCCGGTCTTTAATCATCACCCTGATCGTCGCGCCGCCCTTCGCTTCACCCGCCGGCGCCAGCGTCCAGCCGGTCTGCAGTTCGATGCGCTGGCGCCAGCGCGGCAGCGCGTCGCCCAAGTCGTCACCCTGCAGCGTCAGAGACAAGCGGTGATCCAGCACCAGCTTGCCCGCCGGTTGCGTCACTTCCACCTGCTGCGGCCAGGGCATCAGCGGCAGATCGCCGGCCGGCTGTGCCAGCGCGCCGCAAGAAAACCATAACGATGAAGCCAGTAGCGTATAACGGAAAGGTCTGTGCATCGGAAATTCCTCAGAGGAAAAAACAAAATATCCCCAATGAATTTCAAACCACCGCTAGGCGATAAACAACAACGCGGTGGCTTGAAAGGCGCAGGGGAAAACAGGCAACGCTGTAGATAAAGACGCAGCACAGAACAGATGTCCAACCGTTGCGGTGAAAAAGCGGACGGGATCACAGTTGCCCCCTCCCGGCCGGAGGGGGCGAACGGGTTATTGCCAGCCGTAGCGGCGCACGAACCAGCCTTTCACGCACTGGGTCAGCACCATGTAACCAGCGAGGATCAGCACCAGCCATGGGAAGTAGCCGAGAGGCAGCGCCTGCAGTTGCAGGAAGCCGGCCAGCGGCGAGAACACCAGGCCGATGCCGGTGGCGATCACCGCCAGCGTCATGATGCACAGCGACCAGGACGGGCGGCTCTGGATAAACGGAATTTTGCGCGTGCGGATCATGTGCACGATCAGCGTTTGCGACAGCAGCCCTTCCACGAACCAGCCGGACTGGAACAGCGTCTGCATTTCCGGCGTATTGGCCTTGAACACCCACCACATCAGGCAGAAGGTCAGCACGTCGAAGATCGAGCTGATCGGCCCGAAGAACACCATAAACCGCCCCAGATCGGCGGAGTTCCAGCGCTGCGGCTGGGTGATCTGATCGTCGTCGACGTTATCGAACGGGATGGCGATCTGCGAGATATCGTACATCAGGTTCTGAATCAACAGGTGCAGCGGCAACATCGGCAGGAACGGCAGGAAGGCGCTGGCAATCAGCACGCTGAACACGTTGCCGAAGTTGGAGCTAGCAGTCATCTTGATGTATTTCAACATGTTGGCGAAGGTGCGGCGCCCTTCGATCACCCCCTGCTCCAACACCATCAGGCTTTTTTCCAGCAGGATGATGTCCGCCGCTTCCTTGGCGATGTCCACCGCCGAATCGACGGAGATGCCGATATCGGCCGCGCGCAGCGCCGGCGCGTCGTTGATGCCATCGCCCATAAAGCCCACCACGTGCCCCTGGCGGCGCAGCAGTTTAACGATGCGCTCTTTGTGCAGCGGCGTCAGCTTGGCGAACACCGTGGTGCGCGCCGCCGCCTGCGCCAGCTGCTCGTCGTCCATCTGTTCGATCTCGCTGCCGCGCAGCAGGTGCTCGGCCGCCAGCCCGACGTCCCGGCACACTTTGGCGGCCACCAGCTCGTTGTCGCCAGTGAGGATCTTCACCGTGACGCCGTTCTGTTTCAGCGCCGCCAGCGCCGGTGCGGTGCTCTCCTTGGGCGGATCGAGGAAGGCGACGTAACCTTCGAGGATCAGATCCGACTCGTCCGCCACGCCGTATTCATGGGTTTGTGCCGGCAGGATCTTGTTGGCCACCGCCACCACCCGCAGCCCCTGCTGGTTGAGATCGTCGGTGATGCGGCGAATGCGCGCCAGCAGCGCCTCGCTGAGCGGAATCACCTCGTCTTCGTGGCGCACGTGGCTGCAAATCGCCAGCATCTCTTCCAGCGCGCCCTTGCACACCAGCTCGTGATACTCGTTGTCTTTGGCCACCACCACCGACATGCGGCGGCGCACGAAATCGAACGGGATCTCATCCACCTTGCGGTAGTGCTGCAGCGCTTCCGGCTGACGATTCTGCTCAGCGCAGCTCAGCACCGCCACGTCGAGCAGGTTTTTCAACCCTGTCTGGTAGAAGCTGTTCAGCCAGGCGTAGCGCAGCACCCGCTCGCTGCTGGCGCCGAACACGTCGGTGTGGCGCTCCAGCACGATCTTGTCCTGGGTCAGGGTGCCGGTCTTGTCGGTGCACAGAATATCCATGGCGCCGAAGTTTTGGATGGCGTCCAGGCGTTTGACGATCACCTTCTGGCGCGACAGTTTCACCGCCCCTTTAGCCAGCGTCGAGGTGACGATCATCGGCAGCATTTCCGGCGTCAGCCCGACCGCCACCGACAGCGCGAACAGTGCTGCCTCCCACCAGTCGCCCTTGGTGTAGCCGTTGATCAGCAGCACGATCGGCGTCATTACCAGCATAAAGCGGATCAGCAGCCAGCTGACCTTGCTGATGCCGCTCTGGAAGGCGTTCGGCTGCTCATCCTGGCTGGTGACGCGCTGCGCCAGCTGGCCGAAATAGGTGCTGCCGCCGGTGCCGATCACCATCGCCAGCGCGGTGCCGCTGACCACGTTGGTGCCCATGAAGCACAGGTTCTGGCAGTCGAGCGGATCGGCCGCCAGCGTCTGCGGCGCCGCGGATTTCTCCACCGGCAGCGATTCGCCGGTCAGCGCCGCCTGGCTGATGAACAGATCCTTGGCCGACAGCACGCGCAGATCCGCCGGGATCATGTCGCCGGCCGCCAGCTTGATGATATCGCCCGGCACCAGCTGCGCGATCGGCAGCTCCACATGCTCGCTCCTGCCGGTGAGCGCATCGCTGCGGATCACCGTGGCGGTGTTGCTCACCATCGCTTTCAGCGCATCGGCCGCCCGGTTGGAGCGCGCCTCCTGGATGAAGTTCAGCAGCGTGGAGATCAGCACCATCAGCGCGATCACCAACGCGCCGGTCAGATCCTCGGTGGCATAAGAGATCATGCCGAGCGCGGTCAGCAGCAGGTTGAACGGGTTGCGGTAGCAGTGCCAGAGGTGTTGCCACCAGGCCTCTTTCTGCTGATCGTCGATGACGTTCTCGCCGCAGCGCTGGCGCACCTGTTCCGCCTCATGGGCGGTGATGCCTTCCGGGTGGCTGTGAAAACGCTCAAACAGCTGCATCGTCTCTGCGGCGGCGCATTCCAGCCGCTGCTGCGCCAGGCCGGCCGGCATATCGCGCGCAGCGCCGCCGACGCTGTCCAGCAGGCTGTCGCGGCGCACCAAACGGCGCGGAAGGCCGCGGGCGAACAGGCCCAGCAGCTGACGGGGGAGTTTTTTCAGTTTCATGGTTCGCACCTCGTCGCCCGGTGCCTCACGGCAGCGGGTAAACCGGGATCGTCATCGGCCGGGCGGATGGCGGGCACGCCAAAAAGCCTCTGCCAATGCAGATCCTTATTCTTTTTTCAGCAGCAGGAGCGAACGACGAAGCGCGCGCCACCGGTTACCGTGATGTCTTTCACCGGTAAAACAGCAGCGCCAGGCGGAGAGGTTTTACCGGAGAACCGAGTGAGTGTCTAAAGCAGTCGGGTCGGGGTCCATATGGGGTATAACCTCCGGTAAAGGGAAAAACAGAGCGGCAGGAGCGGCCGTTCATCGCAATGTCACAATCCCGTTTTGCATCAAGATCCGCGTCGGAAAATGAGCTATGCTGACGGGCATTCATTATTGGCCGTCAATTTACGCCTTACAACCTAAACGACAAGTAAACCATGCAAAACCGGCTGACCATCAAGGACATCGCACGCCTGAGCGGCGTAGGCAAATCCACCGTCTCACGCGTGCTGAACAATGAGGGCAGCGTGAGCCCGCAAACCCGCGAACGGGTGGAAGCGGTGATCCGTCAGCAAGGGTTTACCCCCTCCAAGTCGGCGCGCGCCATGCGCGGCCAAAGCGACAAGGTGGTGGGCATCATCGTTTCCCGTCTCGATTCGCCGTCGGAAAACCAGGCGGTGCGCACCATGCTGCCGCTGCTGTATCAGCAGGGCTTCGACCCGATCGTGATGGAGAGCCAGTTCGAAACCCGCCTGGTGCAGGAGCACCTGCACGTGCTGCACCAGCGCAACGTCGACGGCGTGATCCTGTTCGGCTTCACCGGCCTGACCGCGGCGATGCTCAAACCGTGGCAGGAAAAAATGGTGGTGATGGTGCGCGAATACGACGGCTTCTCGTCCGTCTGCTACGACGACGCCGGCGCGGTGAACCTGCTGATGGATCGTCTGTACCGGCAGGGGCATCGGCATATCGGCTATCTGGGGGTGCAGCTCAGCGACGCCACCACCGGCCAGCGCCGCTACCAGGCCTATCTCGACGCCTGTGAACGCCTCACGCTCACGCCGCGCGCCACGCTGGGCGAGCTGAGTTACCAGAGCGGTTTCCAGCACGCCGCCGAAGTGATCGATGCGCACACCAGCGCGCTGATCTGCGCCTCCGACAGCATCGCCCTCGGCGCGATCAAATACCTGCAGCAGCAGCCGGCGCGCGCCATTCAGGTGTGCGCCATCGGCAACACCCCGCTGCTCAGCTTCCTGTTCCCCGATACCCTGTCGGTCGAGTTCGGCTACGGTAGCGCCGGCCTGCTGGCGGCGCAGCAGCTGCTGGCGCAGCTCAGCGGCGAACAGGGGATCCGCCGCCTGGTGGTGCCCAGCAAACTTTCCTGACGACCTGCTTGGAAGTTGACCATTTTTTGTCATTTTGTGATCCTCGCCCCAAACCGGGAACGTTCCCATTTCATTCAAAAAGCCGAGTGGCTAAGCTTTGATCATTACTCAGTCAACACCTCTGCAGGTATCCCATAATGAGCAAAGTAAAACAGCAGGATATTGATCGCCTGATTGTTTTGGTCGGCGGCCGCGAGAACATCGCCACCGTCAGCCATTGCATTACCCGGCTGCGTTTCGTCCTCAATGACCCCAGCAAGGCCAGCCCCAAAGAAATCGAAGAGCTGCCGATGGTCAAAGGCTGCTTCACCAACGCCGGGCAGTTCCAGGTGGTGATCGGCACCGACGTCGGCGACTACTATCAGGCGCTGATTGCCAGCACCGGCGTCAACGAGGCCGACAAGGAACAGGCCAAGGTGGCGGCGCGCCAGAACATGACCTGGACCGAGCGCACCATCTCCCACTTCGCCGAGATCTTCTTCCCGCTGCTGCCGGCGCTGATCAGCGGCGGTCTGATCCTCGGCTTCCGCAACGTGATCGGCGACATCCCGATGTCCGGCGGCCAAACGCTGGCGCAGATGCACCCGGCGTGGAAAACCGTTTACGACTTCCTGTGGCTGCTGGGTGAAGCGATCTTCATGTTCCTGCCGGTGGCCATCTGCTGGTCGACGGTGAAAAAGATGGGCGGCACGCCGGTGCTCGGCATCGTGCTGGGCGTCACCCTGGTGTCGCCGCAGCTGATGAACTCCTACCTGCTCGGCCAGCAAACGCCGGAAGTGTGGAACTTCGGCTGGTTCGTGATCCAGAAAGTCGGCTATCAGGCGCAGGTGATCCCGTCGATCCTGGCAGGCATGGCGCTGGGCTGGATCGAAACCCGGCTGAAAAAGATCGTCCCCGACTATCTCTATCTGGTGGTGGTGCCGGTGGTCTCGCTGCTGCTGGCGGTGTTCCTGGCGCACGCGCTGATCGGGCCGTTCGGCCGCATGATCGGCGACGGCGTCGCCTGGGCGGTGAAAGCGGTGATGACCGGCAGCTTCGCCCCGGTGGGCGCCGCGCTGTTCGGCTTCCTGTATGCACCGCTGGTGATCACCGGCGTGCACCAGACCACGCTGGCCATCGACATGCAGATGATCCAGAGCATGGGCGGTACCCCGGTATGGCCGCTGATTGCGCTGTCCAACATCGCGCAGGCCTCGGCAGTGCTCGGCATCATCATCATCAGCCGCAAGACCAACGAGCGTGAAATTTCGGTGCCGGCGGCGATCTCCGCCTACCTCGGCGTGACCGAACCGGCGATGTACGGCATCAACCTCAAATACCGCTTCCCAATGCTGTGCGCGATGATCGGCTCCGCGATCGCGGGCCTTATCTGCGGCCTGGACGGCGTAATGGCCAACGGCATCGGCGTCGGCGGCCTGCCGGGCATCCTGTCTATCAAACCGCAGTTCTGGCTGATTTACTCGCTGGCAATTCTGGTGGCGATCGTCATCCCGCTGGTGCTGACCATCATGGTCTACAAACGCAAGGCCGCCCGCGGCGAGCTGCCGGTTTAATTGACGCAAAATACGCAACATGAATGTAGGGGCTGGAAATACCCTATAGCTTTCGAGCTGCAGCTAGGCGGCAAGGGTGCAAATCCCCAGGAGCTTACTCAAGTAAGTGACTGGGGTGCAGCGCCAGCAGCCAACAACGCTGCGGTTTGAAAGATGAAGGGTACAGGCCCGTTGTCACGATTCAAAGGTATTGAACTATGAGCAACCCAACCCCCTGGTGGCAGAACGGCGTCATCTACCAAATTTATCCGAAGAGTTTTCAGGACAGCACCGGCAACGGCTACGGCGATTTGGCCGGCGTGACGCGGCGGCTGGACTATCTGCAGGAGCTGGGCGTCGACGCCATCTGGCTGACGCCGGTCTACGTATCGCCACAGGTGGACAATGGCTATGACGTGGCGGACTACTGCGCCATCGATTCGGCTTACGGCACGATGGCGGACTTCGAGCAGCTGGTCGCCGCCGCCCACCGGCGCGGCATTCGCATCGTGATGGACATGGTGTTCAACCACACGTCGACCGAGCACCCGTGGTTCAAGGCCGCGCAGGATCGCCACAGCCCGTATCGCCAGTTCTACGTCTGGCGCGACGGCGAAGGCGACACGCCGCCGAACAACTGGCGTTCCAAGTTCGGCGGCAACGCCTGGCAGTGGCACGCCGACAGCGGCCAGTACTACCTGCACCTGTTCGCCGCCGAGCAGGCGGATCTCAACTGGGAACACCCGCCGGTGCGCGAAGAGCTGAAGAAAGTGTGCCAGTTCTGGGCGGACAAAGGCGTCGACGGCCTGCGCCTCGATGTGATCAACCTGGTGTCCAAGCAGCAGGACTTCCCGTCCGACAACCAGGGCGACGGCCGCCGCTTCTACACCGACGGCCCGCGCATCCACGAGTTCCTGCAGGAGATGAGCCGCGACGTGTTCCAGCCACGCGGCCTGATGACGGTGGGCGAGATGTCCTCCACCACGCTCGAGCATTGCCAGCAGTACGCGGCGCAGAGCGGCGAAGAGCTGTCGATGACCTTCAACTTCCACCATCTGAAGGTGGACTACGCCGGCGGCGAAAAATGGACGCGGGCGGCGCCGGATTACGTGGAGCTGAAGCAGATCTTCCGCCACTGGCAGCAAGGAATGCATAACCGCGCCTGGAACGCGCTGTTCTGGTGCAACCACGATCAGCCGCGCATCGTGTCGCGCTTCGGCGATGAAGGCGCACTGCGGCTGCCGGCCGCCAAAATGCTGGCGATGGTGCTGCACGGCATGCAGGGCACGCCTTATATCTACCAGGGTGAAGAGATCGGCATGACCAACCCCGGCTTCCGCGCTATTGAACAGTATCGCGACGTGGAAAGCCTGAACATGTACGCCGAACTGAGCGCTCAGGGCCGCAGCGACGCCGAACTGCTGGCGATCCTGGCCGACAAATCGCGCGACAACGGCCGCACGCCGATGCAGTGGAGCGCCGCGCCGCACGCCGGTTTCACCACCGGCACGCCGTGGATCGGCTGCGCCGAGAACTACCCGCAGATCAACGCCGAAGCGGCGCTGGCCGACCTCGACTCGGTGTTTTACGCCTACCGCCAGCTGATCACCCTGCGCAAGCAGTACCCGCTGCTGACCCACGGCGACTATCAGGATCTGGCGCCGGAACACCCGGCACTGTGGTGCTATCAGCGCAGCTGGAACGGCCAGCGCCTGCTGGTGGTGGCCAACCTGAGCCGCGAGCCGCAGACCTGGACGGCGGCGGGCGTGGAGCCTTCCGCCCAGTGGCGCCCGCTGATGAGCAACTACAGCGACTCGGCGGATCAGCCGCAGGCGTTGACGCTGCGGCCGTTCGAAGCGGTGTGGTGGCTGCTCGAAGACTAACCCCGCAGGGCGCGGCGAGCGCTGCGCCCTACAATTTCCCCAGCAACGCCACCACCCCGGCGGCCTCTTGCGCCAGGCGTTCATCGCTCATGTCGAACACACCCTGCACCAGATGCGGCGGCAGGTAATCCATGCCGGTCAGGTTGGCCATGGCGTGGAACGGCAGCAGCAGATCCTGCACCGGATAACGGTTGTACCCTTCCGCCGTATAGGCCTGCGCGTTGCCGCCGGTGCTCACCACCAGCTGCAGCGGCTTGCCGTGCAGCTGGGTGCCTTCGCTGCCGTAGGCGAAACCGTAGGTTAATACCGCATCCTGCCATTCGCTGAGGATCGCCGGCGAGCTGTACCAATAAAACGGGAACAACATCACTACCGCATCATGGCTCTGCAGCAGTTCCTGCTCGCGCGCCACGTCGATGCGGTAATCCGGGTAAGCGCGGATCAGTTCGTGAACGGTAACGTTGGGCAACGGGCTCAGCGCCGCGATCAGCGCTTTGTTGATGCGCGACTCGTCGGGGGTGCGGTGGGCGGTTAACACTAAAATGCGCGACATAACGATTCCTCGGTCATAAGAAGATGAGGGCATTTTTCCATTTCCGCCGCTTCGGGTGTAGGCTGTTAAAGGTCACTTCAATTTCAACCAAAAGTATCAACCACTATGTCGCTGCCCTTTGACGTGCACCGCCTGCTGCCGGCCTTCCTCGCCGCCGCGCAGGCGCAAAATTTCTCCGCCGCCGCTCGCCAGCTGGGCGTGACGCCGGCGGCGGTCAGCAAAAACATCCGCGCGCTGGAAGAGAAGCTGGCGCTGCGGCTGTTTCAGCGCAACACCCACAACGTGCTGCTGACCGACGAGGGCAAAGCGCTGCTGGCGCAGGTGGCGCCGCTGTGGCAGGCGTTGGCGGCCACGCTGGAGAGCGCCGGCGGCGAACGGCAGGCGCCGGCCGGGGTGGTGCGCGTCAGTATGATCCCCGGCTTCGGCCGCCAGATGCTGATGCCATTGATCCCGCAATTTCTGGCACGCTATCCGCAGATCGATCTCGATCTGTCGCTGGACGCCCGGGTGGTGAACCTGGTGGGCGAAGGCTTCGACGTCGGCATCGGCAGCCGGGTCGATCCCGACAGCCGGCTGGTGGCCCGCCCGCTCTACCCGATGCACATGGTGCTGGCGGCCTCGCCGGACTATCTGGCGCGGCGCGGTGAACCGCAAACGCCGCACGACCTGCTGCGGCACGACTGCCTGCTGCACCGCAACCCGGGCAACGGCCGCCACGTCAAATGGCAGCTGCGCCATCAGGGCGAAACGCTGGCGCTGGATCTGAACGGCCGGCTGGTAGTCAGCCGGCCGGAGATGTTGCTGGATGCGGCGCTGGCCGGGCTCGGCATCGTCAACCTGGCGCGCTGGTACGTTGAAAAGCACTTCGAGCAAGGCACGCTGCGGCCGGTGCTGGCGCAATGCTGGCCGCGCCCGGTGCAGCTGTGGCTCTATTACGCTTCGGCGGATCTGCCGCCGCGGGTACGCGTCTGGGTCGACTTTCTGCTGGAACATTTTCGCGATCGGCCGGCGGGCGATTGACGTCTGTTCAGCTTGCGCACGCTCTTCCGTTTTCCTTGTTCTACATCAAAAGAATCGCGCCAATATCTATATATAGTGCATTAAGAATTACGAACACCTATATATAGTAGTTATCCACAAAATCATCCACACGTCGCCACAGCCCTTGCGCGCTGCGGCTTTGCCCTGTGGATAAGCGGAATTTGACGGTTGCTCGCCGCGTCAGGCGGGTATGAACGCTCCCTCGGGGAACAAGGAGTACAACGTGAAACCAGTAGTGATTAAGCGGGACGGTTGCCAGGTACCTTTTGACGAAGCGCGCATCGCGCAGGCCATCGAGCGCGCCGCGCTGGCGGTGGGCGTGGTCGACGCCGACTACTGCGCCACCGTCGCCCGCGTGGTCGCTCAGCGCATGCAGCAGCAGCCGCGCGTCGATATCCACGAGATCCAGCAGGCGGTGGAAAACCAGCTGATGGCCGGCGAGTACAAGCAGCTGGCACGCGCCTATATCGAATACCGCCACGATCGCGACGTGGCGCGCGAGCTGCGCGGCCGCCTGAACCAGGAGATTCGCGGCCTGGTCGAGCAGAGCAACCGCGCGCTGCTGAACGAGAACGCCAATAAGGACAGCAAGGTGATCCCCACCCAGCGCGACCTGCTGGCGGGCATCGTCGCCAAACACTACGCCAAGCAGCACATCCTGCCGCGCGACGTGGTGCTGGCCCATGAACGCGGCGAAATTCACTACCACGATCTCGACTACTCGCCGTTCTTCCCGATGTTCAACTGTATGCTGATCGATCTGAAAGGCATGCTGACCAACGGCTTCAAGATGGGCAACGCCGAGATTGAGCCGCCGAAGTCGATCTCCACCGCCACCGCCGTGACCGCGCAGATCATCGCCCAGGTCGCCAGCCATATCTATGGCGGCACCACCATCAACCGCATCGATGAAATTCTGGCGCCGTTCGTCGACGAGAGCTTCCGCAAACACCTGCAGGTGGCGGAAGAATGGCAGATCCCGGAAGCCAAAGGCTATGCCATGGCGCGCACCGAGAAAGAGTGTTACGACGCCTTCCAGTCGCTGGAGTACGAGGTCAACACCCTGCACACAGCCAACGGCCAGACGCCGTTCGTCACCTTTGGCTTCGGCCTTGGCACCAGCTGGGAGTCGCGCCTGATCCAGCGCTCGATATTGAAAAACCGCATCGCCGGGCTGGGCAAAAACCGCAAGACCGCCGTGTTCCCCAAGCTGGTGTTCGCCATCCGCGACGGCCTCAACCACCAGTACGGCGATCCGAACTACGACATCAAACAACTGGCGCTGGAATGTGCCAGCAAGCGCATGTACCCGGACATTCTCAACTACGATCAGGTGGTGAAGGTGACCGGCTCGTTCAAAACGCCGATGGGCTGCCGCAGCTTCCTCGGCACCTACGAGGAAGACGGCGAGCTGGTGCACGATGGCCGCAACAACATCGGCGTCATCAGCCTCAACCTGCCGCGCATCGCGCTGGAGGCGATGGGCGATGAGTCGCGCTTCTGGGCGCTGTTGGATCAGCGCCTGCAGCTGGCGAAAAAGGCCCTGATGACGCGCATCGCCCGGCTGGAAGGCATCAAGGCGCGGGTGGCGCCAATCTTATACATGGAAGGCGCCTGCGGCGTGCGGCTCAAGGCCGACGATAACATCGCCGACATCTTCAAGAACGGCCGCGCCTCAATCTCGCTGGGTTATATCGGCCTGCACGAAACCATCAACGCGCTGTTCGGCGGCGAAAACCACGTGTATGACGACGAAGCGCTGCGCGCCAAAGCGGTGGCGATCGTCGCGCGGCTGCGCGCCGCCGTCGACGCCTGGAAGGACGAGACCGGCTACGGCTTCAGCCTCTACAGCACGCCGAGCGAGAACCTGTGCGATCGCTTCTGCCGGCTGGACACCGCCGATTTCGGCGTGGTGCCGGGCGTCACCGACAAGGGCTATTACACCAACAGCTTCCACCTCGACGTGGAGAAGAAGGTCAATCCGTACGACAAGCTGGACTTCGAAGCGCCCTACCCGCCGTTGGCCAGCGGCGGCTTCATCTGCTACGGCGAATACCCGAACCTGCAGCACAACCTGAAGGCGCTGGAAGACGTGTGGGACTACAGCTACAGCCGGGTGCCTTACTACGGCACCAACACGCCGATCGACGAGTGCTACGAATGCGGCTTCACCGGTGAATTCTCCTGCACCAGCAAAGGCTTCACCTGCCCGAAATGCGGCAACCACGACTCAGCCAAGGTCTCGGTCACCCGCCGGGTGTGCGGCTATCTCGGCAGCCCCGATGCCCGGCCGTTCAACGCCGGCAAGCAGGAAGAGGTGAAACGCCGGGTGAAACACCTTGGCAACGGGCAGCTCGGCTGAAAAGCGCCGTGCAACCTATGCAGAAGCCTGTTCATCAGGCGTGATTGTCGCAGCCAGTTTGCCTTCGGCCAGCGCGCACCAACCGCAGCGTACACGCAGTACGTGAGGATTGGCAGCACTGCCCGAAGGCAAAATGGCCAGTAAAATAGCCTGATGGGCAGCCCTCACATGAATTATCACCAGTATTACCCAATCGACGTCGTCAACGGCCCCGGCACCCGCTGCACGCTGTTTGTCGCCGGCTGCGTGCACCAGTGCCCCGGCTGCTACAACAAAAGCACCTGGCGGCTCAACTCCGGCCAGCCGTTTACCCCAGAGCTGGAAGATCGCATCATCGCCGATCTGAACGATACGCGCGTGCCGCGCCAGGGGCTGTCGCTCTCCGGCGGCGATCCGCTGCACCCGGCCAACGTGCCGAGCATCCTAAAGCTGGTGAAACGGGTGCGCGCCGAGTGCCCCGGCAAGGATATCTGGTTGTGGACCGGCTACCGGCTGGCGGAGCTGGACGCGCAGCAAATGCAGGTGGTGGACAGGATCAACGTGCTGATCGACGGCAAGTTCGTGCAGGATTTGAAAGACCCGGCGCTGATTTGGCGCGGCAGCAGCAACCAGGTGGTGCATAGGTTGCGTTGAGCTGATAGAACATATTTCAACATGTGTTAGCTCTAGCTTGACTTCGCGCAGCTAGGGCACAGAGCCAATCTGACAGGCGGATCTGTGCCAAAAGCAGACGTTATTAACACTGTGGTACGTTAATAATGTAGGGTAGAACAGCTCCCAGAGCCTTATACAAAAATAAAAGCGTTGTTATTTCTGTTCAACCTCAACTTTTTCGACAACAAAGCCATCTTTACGGAAAAAATCCAAAACTCGTTCAATGTTACCTATACCCCATTGATTGGATATGACTATTATTTCACCCGATTCGAGCTCAATAAGATCATCGTCATTCATATGGTATCTATTCTTTTTCTCATCACTAATACATTCAGCTAAAGCTATCGTACGATTTTTTATGACTCCAAATAATTTTTCCCTCAGTTCATCGAAGTTAGCAGGATTATTCTTCTCTATCCAATCAGTAAAAATCTCCAAAGCAAGATTCCTTTTATTTAGGACAAGTCCTTTGTATCTATAACTTGAGTAATCCTTTTCTGATTTTTTAGAGTTGGCAATCTGCTCTATACGCTTCTCTCTAAATCTAACTTGGTATTCGTTCAGCTCGGGAACCGGTATTATCTGTTCAGCATTAATTAGAACCTCACCTTTAAAATTATAAGGTGTAATTTTCACGCAGCTAATATCAACACCTTTATCTCTTAACCAAATCGCCGTAGTAGTAAGTTCCTTACTAAATCCAGCCGATGCCAATATAACTCTTATATCTTTACCAAAGTCGACAAGCTCCGTATCTTGAAGCTCAACAAAATCTAGTATTTTTTCTTTAGCATCAACATCAATATTATTTTTAGAAAGGTAGTCCTGATAATACTCACATGCTTTAGAAAAACTCATAGTAGATATCATCGCTGCATATCTTAATGCTTGGAGTTCCATATGAGCACCAAACTCATCACGTTTTAATTCTATTACTACAAGGTTTGCCTGTTTATCAATAGCTAATATATCAATCCTTCTCCGACTATCTTCCCAATCAGAAAATTCTTCGGCGATGACAAGACAATCGGGTGCCAATATGGTGATGTTATTTTTAATTGCCGCTTGCAAATCATAACGTTCTTGCAACCCCTCAATAGAAAACGAGGTTCTCTCTAAAGGTGTCAATATTTT
>DWQP01000028.1:0-24422 GCA_018237385.1 Apodemia murphyi | reverse complement strand
AGGAAATCTCAAGCTCTATGGCCTTTTTGTTGGCCTGACGGTGACCATTATGATCACCTGCGACACGTTGGTTTATAAGGTCTTTGATATCTATGGTTTTAAAATAACGGCAAGCGGCATTGTATTCTCCTTGTGTTTCTTGATATCAACATTGCTGACTGAGGTTTACGGCTATAAATTGTCGGTAAGAGCCATATGGATCATGGTGTTCTGCCAAAGCTTATATGTCATAATACTTAATCTCTCAGCTGTTATTCAGCCAGAAAACAACGATATCGCCACACACTATTATTCTTTATATCATGAATTCTGGCGAGTCATGATCGGCACCTGGGTGTCCGTTCCGGTCGCTTATTTCGTCAATGGTTTTATTATTTCAAAGATGAAGATTATCTTCTCCGGAAAATACTTCTTTATCCGATATATTGTTGGCTCCATGTCTACACAGGCCGCCCTGTTGCTGACAGCCTATCCGATCAGCCTTTCAGGAAAATATACCTTTATGGAGTTGGTTAACATAATAAGTACAACCTGGTCTTATAAAGTTGTCGTCTCCATTGTCTTGCTGCCGCTCGCTATCGCCTTAGTCGAGTGGGTGAAGAAAATAGAAAACACCGATCACTATGATTGGGGCACCTCATATAATCCATTTAAGTAATATCAACAGGGTATAGCATGAAAGTAATTCAGATTAGTGACATACATATTATGCCTAATGCAAGCGCGCTGGCTTCTAAGCATCTTGCTAATTTCGACAGGGCGATTGACTTCATTAACGCCAATGCCGATAAAATCAAGGCAGACTTGATCATTGTGACGGGTGACATCTCTCATGATGGCGATATCCCCTCTTATGAGCGCTTCTTTAAGATAATGAACCGCACTTCATTACCTTTCTATCTGTTCCCAGGCAACCACGACAACAAAAAGAACCTGGACGATGCAGCCCGTAAACAAGGCGGCAGCTATGATATAAACTCGTTTGAAGATGACGAATGGCGCATGCTCAGCATCGACTCGGTGGTAGATAATGAAGATTTCGGCAGGGTCTCGACGCAATCGCTCGACACGCTTGAAAAGGCCATAGTCTCGAGTGGCAATAAAAAGATCGCTGTCTTCCTGCATCATCACCCTATTCCGGTAGGCACGCCCATTGTTGATAGCTGTATGTTAAACAATGCCGAGGAGCTTTTGAGCCTCTGCCAACGATTAAACGTTAAGTTTATCGGCTCAGGACATGCACATACGTTATTCCAAAGAAAGCTGGGGGAAACCTTAATCTCTGTTTCGCCGGCAATTTGTTCGCAGTGGAAAAACGGCACAAGCGATGTCAGCACCATAGACAATTCGGCTTTCAGCGTGATTACGTTCGATGAGCCTATTCACGTCGAACCCTGGTTTATTTAATCAACGTCAGTATTGTTTTTTTAGGCTTGTCGCTTTTCTTTGCATTTTTCAATGAGGCAGAGAGTGCTCTGCCTTCCTTTATCCCGGCGTAAAAGGCTATTTTCGTTGCATCCAAGGACTCGGTTTTGTCGACAAGATCGCGATCCCTTAGAAAATCCGCCCCTGATATTGATATCGAGTCAACGTCGTTTTTCAACGTCCACATACAGTTTCGTTTCTCTTCATGAATCGACAGTTTGGCCGAGGCGATTTTTATTTTAGATTCGGTCTCGGCGATAAAAGCGATGTCTTTCGGGTTAACGTGTCTGAGAAAATCGCCCTCGATGAGTTGCCCCCAGTTTTTTTTCACGAAAGTATGGGTGCCAAACTCTTTGAAAAGCCAATATCCGTCCGCCGTTCGGATCACGCTACGATCTAACGTGTATAGGTAACTGGGAGAGTATATCTTTCTTAACTTTCTCATTATTTTAAATAAATCCATTTATTTCAGCCTCTTTATCGTTTTCAATAGAACACCGACGATCGCATAATCGCTATAGGACTTCACACTGCTATCTGAATCTAATGAGATGTTTGTAAACAACAAGTCGCCGTCAGAAACAAAAACTCGCCTTAAGCATATTGGGTAATTTTTCAGCTTAACCAGGACAATATCGCCATCGCAAAATGGCTCCTTGAGGGAGATCACACAATACGTTCCACGGTCTAATTCAGGCGACAGTGAATTATTCGCTATCTCTACCACAAACAGCGAATCGTCCGTCATGTCATCGACTTCTGTCGTATAGGTATCTGCCGTTCTGATCATATTGGCCAGAAAACGCTCTACATCGCTGTAGCTAATGAGCGGAAGCGATCTCACATTGTGTTTGATCTCCCCTGTGACGCTTAAATCCTTGTCAGTCAGTTCTCCTACTTTCACGCTGAAAAATTCACCAATGGACGCAAGCGTGGCGATCGTGGGATTCCCCACGCCTTTCCTCAGATTATTGATCGTGGCAATACCTATCCCTGTTTCGCTGCTCAACCGACTGCCGTCAATCCCGTGCATGCGCATGAGGTAAGTGAGGTTTTCACCTATCGTTTTCAATGACATACCATTTTCTTCTGATATTTTAATGTTGTTTGGTTGCATTATAATGTTTTAAACCTATACTTTAGCGTCATTAAAGTGAATTAAAAACATTAAACCACTTCACGGGTAGGGATGACAATGACTCAGGGCGAGCGGCGGACGAAAAATGCAGAAAAGCCATTGTAATAAAATGATTTTATTGCAAATCATCGTTATTGACGAACGTGACTAGCTTCTATTGAAATGATTCAATTTACTTATAAAAAAGCTTTCTAGGCCGGCTAACTCATATCCCGTTCATCAAACTTCAGAGGCGCTTGACAACGCCCGGTATATCTTCATCGCTTTCACGCCATCGCTGCCACGGGAGAACCCCAAAATGCTGATCATTAACCCCGCAGCAATTTAGCGCACGGAAGCCAACCTGGAGAGCAAACCGCATCCCGGTTCAATAATTTTAAACAAAATGAGATGAATGCTTTATTCAGCGCTCATAGAGCGACTATTGCCCAACACTCGGGATTTTTTCTCTGTCAGAACGCGACGAAGCTGCGTCAGCGCGCGTAGCGCCGAGTTCCGGCGCATACTTGCATTGATCGATATTATGCCAAGAACGGCGACCAGAAAGGTGGCGTCGGGCCTCCAACACCAGGGAGCCCCAGCCCGACGCCACCGCCTTACCTACTGATTTGTAATGGATAAAAATACAGGCTACGGGGAAAATGCAGGTCACTGGCCAGACGCAAGGAAATGATGCAGTGGCAGGCTTGGCCTCCCGCTGCGCAAGCAAGAATGAACGCCTCATGCAAAATTGCGCCCCCCTCTTGCCAACCCGCCTTCCTCAGGCCAGAATACTGTACATTAAATCAGTATTTACAGGTGAGTCATGTTTGTAGAATTAGTGTACGACAAGCGCAACGTCGCTGGGCTACCCAACGCCGCCGAGATTATTCGCAACGAGCTGGAAAAACGCGTGCATGCGCTGTTTCCTGAAGCCGAAGTGCGCGTAAAACCGATGCAGGCCAACGGCCTGAACTCCGATGCCAGTAAAAGCGATCGTGAGAAGCTGAACCGAATGTTGGAAGAGATGTTCGAAGAAGCGGATCAGTGGCTGGTCACTGAGATTTGAACTCTACCTTATAGCCGGCTCATCCTCCGGCTATATTTCTGCCAGAATAAGCCATAGGCTCCTTCCCCTCAGTGATGAATGTCCACGCTCCATTCGGCAGATGAAAGCCCCGCCTATAGGTTAATTTGATCCTCCGGTGTCAACGAGCAGCGCATAACAAAAAGCCCCAGCATCGCTGCTGGGGCTTTTATCATGGTGCCGGCTACCGGAATCGAACTGGTGACCTACTGATTACAAGTCAGTTGCTCTACCTACTGAGCTAAGCCGGCTGAATTTGGCGGAAGGACAGAGATTCGAACTCTGGGAGCTGTTACACTCGACGGTTTTCAAGACCGTTGCCTTAAACCACTCGGCCATCCTTCCAATGGGCGCTGATATTAGCGATACCGTTATGAAATGTCTATCGTTTTCATGCAAAAAAATGGCACAACCGGCGCAGTTGCCTAAACTTCAGGCCTTAAACGCTTAAAAAATGAAAAGCCTCGCGCAAGCGAGGCTTTTTGGGTCGGCCGAAACGCGATTATTTCGGCTGCGAATCGTAGTCTGAACAGGTTTGATAGCCCTTGTTCATGACATGGCCCGTGTCATTGTAGCTGACAAAATAGGTTTGCACCTTGCCGTCGCGCGGCGCCACCGCATAGGTATCGCAGGTGCCCTGTGCATGAACCAGCGTGGCGGTGGTCGACGGCGGACCCGCGATAGCCCGCACCTGTTGCTTGGTCATCCCTACTTTGACATCGCTGACCACCGGCTCAGTGACATAGCTGGCTGCACGATCATAGGTGGTACAGCCGGCAAGAATGGAAAATACCGCCGCAGTGCCGACGGCCAAAACCAACTTCTTCGTCATAGCTTGTCCTCTTGGAGTGCGTTTGTTGTTCCCTAAGTCTAGAAGTAGAAAGGCTTTTCTACAAACTCCCCTTTGTCGATCGGTGCGCTTTTTCTCACGAGCGGCATCGCGGGCGCGACGTCAGATTCAAAAACCGAAATCGCTCAGGGCCGGGACATCGTCCGGGCGCCGGCCGAGCGGCCAATGAAAACGCCGATCCTGTTCGCGGATCGGCATGTCGTTGATGCAAGCATGGCGGTTGATCATCAGCCCCTCCTGATTGAACTCCCAGTTTTCGTTGCCGAAGCTGCGATACCAGTTGCCGGAATCGTCGCGCCATTCATAGGCGAAACGCACCGCGATGCGCGCGCCATCAAACGCCCACAGTTCCTTAATTAGCCGATACTCCAACTCTTTCGCCCATTTGCGTTGTAAAAAACCGACCACCGCTGCGCGGCCGTCGACAAACTCCGCGCGGTTACGCCAATGGGTATCGAGGGAATATACCTGCGATACGCGTTCGGGATCGCGACTGTTCCAGGCATCCTCCGCCAGCCGCACCTTCTCGATGGCGGATTCGCGGGTAAAAGGCGGCAATGGGGGTTTAATACTCATGTTCATCTCCTGAGTGAAGGCATGTAGACAACTCTGTCTACAACATTACGCTAGCGCATGTAGACAGAGTTGTCTACAATCACTCGAAAATAGCCCAGGAGAAAATGATGACCGCCGATCTCAACGCCTTGCCCGCCTGCCAGCGCATCCTGCTGACGGCACACGATCTGTTTTATCAGGAAGGGATCCGCGCAACCGGCATCGATCGCATCATCAAGGAATCTGGCGTAACCAAGGTGACGTTTTATCGCCATTTCCCCAGCAAGAACGACTTGATTACGGCGTTTTTGGCCTATCGCCACCAGCAGTGGCTAGCCTGGTTCAGCACAGCGTTGGCCAGACATGTGGCGCAAACCGGCGGGTTGCTGGCGGCGCTGGCACCCTGCCTGACGGAATGGTTCGACAATCCGCGCTTTCGCGGCTGCGCGTTTATCAATACGGCGGTGGAACTTGCCGACCTGCTGCCGGAAAGCCTGCACATCGCCGGCCAGCATAAGCGGCAAATGGCGGACGAGCTGGCACGTCACCTGCCCGCCGGCCCACAGCGGGAACAGCACTCAGCGATGTTGGCGATGCTGATCGACGGCGCCATCGTCAGAGTTCAGATAGAGCGGCAACCGCAGGCCGCGCTGCAGGTGCTGAATGCTACGTTGGACATGTTGGCGCAAGGCGGGTTCGATCAGTAATTGGCCCAGATGCCCGGCGTCACCAGTTCCAACAGGTGGGCGTCGGGATCGCGAAAATAAATGCTCTCCCCGCCGTGTTCCCAGCGCATCCGCCCCTCTATCTCCACGCCGCTGGCCATCAGATGCCGTTCCCAATGCGGCAGTTGGTCTTTCGCTACCGCCAGCCCGATATGCGCCGGCCCCACGCCATCGTGCGCGGGAATAAACCCGGTCGGATAGTGCGCCCCGCGCAGCGAGTCGCCCTCGATAAACAGCAACAATACGCTTCGATCGCCGACGTTATAGGCGCGAAACCGTTCGCTGGCGACCATCGCCGGCAGTTGCAGCACCTCTCGATAAAAAGCGTCCGCGCGTTCAATATCGCTGACGTACAGCACCGTTTCGATCACCTTGTCGATCTTGAGTTCCATATCACCTCCGCTCTGTTTGCTGTTCTGACAGCGTAGGCCCAGCGGGGGAGATCCGAAGCGCTTCCCGTGCCGACAACGGATCAATCCGTGCTTTACAGGCAAAAAAAAACGCGGCCCGAAGGCCGCGCGATGACGTTCACACGCAGGCGCTTAGAACTGGTAAACCAGGCCCACGGCCACCACGTTGTCGGTGTTGATACCGGCAGCTTGGGTGAAGTCGTTGTTATCCAGCAGGTTGATTTTGTAGTCAACATAGGTGGACATGTTTTTGTTGAAGAAGTAGGTCGCACCCAGGTCGACGAATTTGACCAGATCTTCATCACCGTAGTCCTTGCCGTTACCGGCGCGGCCCAGATCCTTACCTTTGGTCTGGTTATAGCCCACGAACGGACGCAGACCGAAGTCGAACTGGTAGTGCGCGTAGGCTTCGAAGCTCTGCGCCTTGTTGGCGTAACCGAAAGCATCACTGGTAGAGCTACCGAAGCGCGCCGCGTTGTAGGACTGGGTGAACATCACGGCCAGGTAGGTGTCGTTGGCGTCATATTTCAGGCCACCGGAGTAACCTTCCGCCTTGTCGCCGCGGCCCATGATGTTTTGATAGCCGCCACCGCCGTTCTGCTCGCTGGTACGACGGGAGTTGAAGAAGGCACCGGCGGCACTGATGCCGTAACCCATGTCATAGCTCATCGACATGCCGTAGCCTTCACCGTTTTGGCCCAGGACATCACGGCCGTTGTTGGTCTCTTCAGCGCTGCCGTTCTTACCCTGATACTGCAGGGCGAAGTTCAGGCCGTCAACCAAACCGAAGAAGCCGTTGTTACGGTAGGTTGCCAGGCCGCTGGAGCGCTGGAACATGAACTGGTCAGCGCCGTAGGTCGAGCCGTCGAACTCAGGCTGCAAGTCGGTGTAAGCCGCGACGTCGTACAGCACGCCGGTGTTACGACCATAGTCGAAGGAACCGTAGTCGCCGAATTTCAGACCGGCGAAGCCGTAACGGGTGAAGTTCTTGTTGTCCTGGTTTTCAGCGTGGTTCAGGTTGGCCTGATATTCCCACTGGCCGTAACCGGTCAGCTGATCGCTGATTTGCGTTTCGCCACGCAGGCCAAAACGCATATAAGACTGATCGCCGTCCGCGCCATCATTGCTGGAGAAATAGTGAAGACCGTCGACTTTACCGTACAAATCCAGTTTATTACCGTCTTTGTTGTAGATTTCCGCCGCGCCTGCTGTGCCTGCAACCAGCAGTGCGGGTACCATCAGAGAGAGTACTCGAAGTTTCATCGTTATTATCCTCGTTAATTATGTCGAGCTACGGCCACTGCCCTTTTCGAGCATTATTAGCACGACTGTGCATTACCATTCTGGTAACAAGGGTTATATTAATCCAGAAAGAAAATGATACCAAGTATCCGATAGTGTTTCATTGTAATTAATAAAGGTTTCAAAATGTAAATACGCGCGAACTTTCACAAAACATTACAGACAAACAAAATAAAGCACTTAAAGACAAAGAATAGATTAACTGATAAAAAATCATGTAGTTATACATTTCTTTAAGAAAAAAAAGCCAACCATACAATTAAACCTGGCAATAAGCACATTGTGCCAAAACGCTGTCGGCATGCAGCCGCTATAATCACCTCGCTATCATCATTATTTTCATTATTACCTTCATTATTCGAAGATAATTTCAGCATTCCTTTAACCGGCTTCTGGCCGGTTTTTTATTTTCCTTCACACTCTCCTCACAATTTCAACTCGTACAAATAGCACGCAAATAAATAACCTCATGATATAGTTTCACTAATTCACTTCCGCACTAATTGCTAATCTTTTTTCTTATTTTAGTCTAGAAATTGAGCTTGTTTTTCATTTCGTGCTTTACCACGTCCGTTATTTCTTGCCGCAGGCATAATTAGCCGCGGAGTTTCACTTCTGGTAGCCTGAAAAAAAGCTCATCTTCAGCGAGTAAAATCATGATGCCCTTTCAACCCGACGAGCTGTGGCAGCGGCTGCAAAGCTCCCCCTTCCGCGCCCGTTTCCGTTTAAATGCCAAAGACCAAACCTACCTCGACGACAAGGGATTGCCGCTGATCCTCAGCCATGCCCGCGATTTCATCGACCGTCGCCTGGCCGCCGCCCATCCTAAAAATGACGGTAAGCAAACGCCGATGCGCGGCCATCCGGTGTTTGTCGCCCAACACGCCACCGCCACCTGCTGCCGCGGCTGCCTGGAAAAGTGGCACGGCATACCGCAGGGTATCGCGCTCGACCAACGGCAAAAGGCCTATATAGTCCAGGCGATCGCCCTGTGGCTGGTACGCAGAGGCGGTGCCAGAGAGGAGCCAAACGCGAATCTTTTCGACCCGGATCGCGGATTGTGATAAAAACTGTCAGTAACTTTCGCCACTCTTTTGACCCAAGATCCTGACGCTCACATGACAGCCACCTTGTGCAATGAACAGCAAACGCCCGGCGTTCCTCAACAGATCGCCACCCGCCTGGCCTTTTTCGTCGCCGGTCTCGGCATGGCCGCCTGGGCGCCGCTGGTGCCTTTCGCCAAAACGCGCATCGGTATCGATGACGGCTCGCTCGGCCTATTGCTGCTCTGTATCGGTGCCGGTTCCATGCTGGCGATGCCGCTGACCGGTTTCCTGACCGGCAAACTGGGCTGCCGCGCGGTGATCCTGATGGCGGGGCTCGGGTTATGCATCGATCTGCCGCTGCTGGCGCTGATGGATTCCCTCGGCGGCATGGCCGTGGCGCTGCTGTTGTTCGGTGCGGCGATCGGCATGATCGACGTGGCGATGAACGTCCAGGCGGTGATCGTCGAACGCGCCAGCGGCAAGGCGATGATGTCCGGTTTTCACGGTTTCTTCAGCATCGGCGGCATTGCCGGTGCCGGTGGCGTCAGCGCGCTGCTGTGGCTGGGGCTGACGCCGCTGCAATCCACCCTGCTTACCGTACTGGCGGTGATAGTGCTGCTGGCGCTCGCCAGCCGCCATCTGCTGCGTGAGAGCGGCGCCGACGACGGCGGGCCGATGTTCGTTTTGCCGCGCGGCTGGGTGATGTTCATCGGCATCCTGTGCTTTATCATGTTTCTCGCGGAAGGATCGATGCTCGACTGGAGCGCGCTGTTCCTCACCACGCTGCGCGGCGTCGAGCATAGCCAGGCCGGCCTGGGCTATGCGCTGTTCTCCATCACCATGACGCTCGGCCGGCTCAATGGCGATCGGGTGGTGAACTCGCTGGGCCGCTACCGGGTGCTGCTGCTGGGCAGCCTGTGCGCCGCTCTCGGTCTGAGCCTGGCCATCGCCTTCAATCACGCCGCCGTATCGCTGGTCGGTTTCATGCTGGTCGGCCTGGGCGCCTCGAACGTCGTGCCGATCCTGTTCAGCGCGGCGGGCAACCAGCGCGACATGCCGGCCAATTTGGCGATCGCCTCCGTCACCACCGTCGGCTATGCCGGTATTCTGGCCGGCCCGGCGCTGATCGGCTTTATCGCTCAGTTTTCCAGCCTGACGGTGGCTTTCGCCTGCGTAGCCGCCCTGCTGTTGGCGGTAACCGCCAGCGCCAAGGCCGTCACTCGCTGATTCAGGAATGCGCAGCCACTATGCAAAATAAACAACTGACCATCAGCTCCAGCAACATTACCCGCTGCTTCCTGCTGTTTATCGTGCTGCTGACGATCGGCATTGGCCTGTATGGTTACAACTACACCAACGCCTGGCTGGCGGAAAAGAAGTACACGCTGAACAGCATTGCCGGTTCGCTGCAAAAGCGTATCGATACCTACCGTTATATGACCTACCAGGTCTATGACAAATTCGGCAATGCGCCGGCACAGAATAGCGATCCCGGTTTGCAGGAAACCCGCCTGCGGCCCGACGTCTATTATGTCGAAAAGCCGCACAAGAAAACCGATGCGGTGATCTTCGGCAGCCATGACGAGAACACGCTGGCAATGATCGCCAACATCTCGGACTACCTGGACACCCGCTGGGGTGCCAAGACCGAGAACTACGCCATGTATTACCTCAATGGCCAGGACAACAGCCTCAGTCTGATCACCACCCAGCCGCTCAAAGAGCTGGCTTCGCGCTTTCGAGAGAGCTACCTGACCACCTCGGCGGACGAACGCCGCGCCGAGATGCTGCAACAGGCCAACATGCTCGACGAGCGCGAGAGCTTTTCCGATCTGCGCAAGCAGCGTTTCCAGAACGCCTATTCGTTCTCGATTCGCACCACCTTTAATCAGCCGGGGCATCTGGCGACGGTGATCGCCTTCGACTTGCCGATCAACGACATCATTCCGGCCAATCTGGCTCGCGCCAATTTCCTGCTGCTGCCGGACGATGTCGATCTCGACGACAGCGCCATCCCGGCGGAAACGGCTCTCGGTACCCATGCGACGATGAGCGGCGGTTGGGTCGAGTTCAGCGCCGCCCTGCCCAATGCGCCGCTGAAGGTGGTGTATCGCGTTTCGGCCATCAATCTGGCCATCGATCTGCTGCGCAACAACATCTGGCTGATCGCGATCAACCTGCTGCTGCTGGCGTTGTCGATGCTGAGCATCTACTTTATCCGCCGCCAGTACATTCGCCCGAGCGAAAACATGGCGGTGGAGCTGGAAGCCGAGCGCGCACTGAATCAGGAGATCGTCTCCAGCCTGCCTTCCGGCCTGCTGGTCTATAGCTTCGCCAACAATACGGTGATCGCCAGCAACAAAATCGCCGAGCACCTGCTGCCGCACCTCAGCCTGCAAAAAATCGCCCATATGGCCGAACAGCATCACGGGGTGATCCAGGCGACGGTCAACAATGAAGTGTATGAAATCCGTATTTTCCGCAGCCAGCTGTCGCCGGACACCTACCTGTTCCTGATGCACGATCAGGATAAAGAGGTGATGGTGAACAAGCGGCTGCAGCAGGCACGGCGCGAATACGACAAGAACGTTCAGGCACGCAAGCTGATGTTGCACAACCTGGGCATCGAGCTCAATCAGCCGGTACGCCAGATGCACGATCTGGTCGATCGTCTGCGCAACCGGCCGGATGAGGAGCAGCAGCAGGCGCTGCTGGGCCAGTTGACCGCGGAGTCGGCTTCGGTGCTGGGCTTGATCGATAACATTACCCTGCTGACCCGGCTGGAAACCCAGGACTGGCAACCGACGCGCGAGCCGTTCAACCCGGCGGCGATGGTCGACGAGTTGCTGCTGGAGGCCCTGCCCGCCCTCAATCAGAAGGGGCTGGCGCTGTTCAAGCATTTCCAGCTGGACGTCGAGCAGAACTATATCGGCGACGCCAACGCGCTGCGCAAAGTGATCGCGCTGCTGGTGCATTACGCCATTATCACCACCGCCTGCGGCAAGATTTCCCTGGTTGTCGACCATGAGCCCGAACACCCGGACCGCCTGATTTTCCAAATCAACGACACCGGCTCCGGCATCTCCAACGAAGAGATCAGCAACCTCAACTATCCCTTCCTCAGCCAGACGCTGGTGGACCGCTTCAACCACGGTTCCGGGCTCACCTTCTTCCTGTGCAACCAGCTGTGCAAAAAGCTTAATGGCCAGTTGGACATTCGCAGCAAGGTGGATATCGGCACTCGCTATACCATTCGCGTCGCCATGGAGATGGAGAAAAAAGAGCCGCAGGAGCAGGAAAAGCTGCTCGACGGCGTCACCGCCCTGCTGGACGTCACGTCGGATGAGGTGCGCGGCATCGTGACCCGCCTGCTGCAGGCCTACGGCGCCGACTGTCTCGTCGCCGAAGATCGCGCGGTCAACCGCGATTATGACGTGCTGCTGACCGATAACCCGCAGCGCGCCGATGATTATACCCTGTTGCTGGCGACTGATGAGCCGGGCTGGCAAGCGCTGGATAAACGCTACATTCGGGTGAACTATAATCTGAACGGCGCATTAATCGACGCCGTGCTGATGCTGATCGAACAGCAAATGGCCGCGCTGGAACAGGAAGAAAGCCCGCTTTCATTGAGTTCAGAAGATATCCAACTCTATGAAAAACAATTGAAATCAAGTGATTACTATGGGCTGTTTGTCGATACAGTACCCGACGATGTCAAAAAACTGTATACTGAGGCGGGCAGCAGTGATTTCAATGCGCTGTCACAAACCGCACACCGCCTGAAAGGCGTGTTTGCCATGTTAAATCTGCTTCCCGGCAAGCAACTGTGCGAATCGTTAGAACAGCGCATCGCAGAAGGTGATGCGCCCGAGATCGAGAATAACATCAGTCAGATTGATTTTTTCGTCAGCAGACTGCTGAAGCAAGGTAGCCAACAACATGAATAACCTGAACGTAATTATTGCTGATGACCATCCTATCGTACTGTTTGGCATCCGGAAGTCACTTGAGCAAATTGAATGGGTGAATGTCGTTGGGGAGTTCGAAGACTCAACCGCACTGATCAACAATCTGTCCAAGCTGGACGCCAACGTGCTGATCACCGATCTGTCGATGCCGGGTGACAAGTATGGCGACGGCATCACGCTGATTAAATACATCAAGCGCCACTATCCGCAGTTGTCGATCATCGTGCTGACCATGAACAACAACCCGGCGATCCTAAGTGCGGTATTGGATCTGGATATCGAAGGCATCGTGCTGAAACAAGGCGCGCCGACCGATCTGCCGAAGGCGCTGGCCGCCTTGCAGAAAGGCAAGAAATTCACGCCGGAAAGCGTCTCTAAACTGCTGGAAAAAATCAGCGCCAGCGGCTACGGCGACAAACGCCTGTCGCCGAAAGAGAGCGAAGTGCTGCGTCTGTTCGCCGAAGGTTTCCTGGTGACCGAAATCGCCAAGAAGCTCAACCGCAGCATCAAAACCATCAGCAGCCAGAAGAAATCGGCAATGATGAAGCTGGGCGTCGAAAACGACATCGCCCTGCTCAACTACCTCTCCTCCGTCAGCATGACGCCGTTGGACAAAGACTAAAGCCCGCCTCACGGCAGGTTAACGCCAAACAGGCACGGCATCCGCCGTGCCTGTTTGCTTTTCAGGCCTCGCTGCGGTTGTAGCGTACCTGTTGGCTGTAATAAGCCAGCGTCTGCTCCAGCGTTTCCAGCGTAACCGGTTTCGACAGGCAGTTATCCATACCTGCCTCGAGACAGCGCTGCTTCTCTTCCGCCAGCGCGTTCGCCGTCACGCCGATCACCGGCGCGCTGAACTGCATCTGTCGCAGTTCCTGCGTCAGGCGATAACCGTCCATGTTCGGCATATTGACGTCGGTCAGCACAATATCGACGTGATGCTGTTTCAGTACGCCGAGCGCGTCGACGCCGTCGTTGGCGGTCACCACCTGATACCCCAGCGACCCCAGCTGATCGGACAACAGGCGACGGTTGATCGGATGATCGTCAACCACCAGCAGATGAATATCGCCGTTGTCCGCCGCGCTGGCCTTGGCGGGCACCGGCAGTTGTACCAGCGCCTCTGCCGCGCCGCTGCCGACGCCGAACAACCGGTTGAGCAAGGTCAGCGTTTCTCGCGGCGTGGAAGTGCTGTGCATCCAATAACCGGGCCGGGTTTCCAACGAGGGCCCGATATGCTCGGTAGAGAATTGGATCTGAGCCAACAGCGGCGTGTCCAGCATCAGCGGATGATCGCTGAGCATCACCTCGCCGGCGGCGGTCTCTTGGCCGTCATAGCGCTGGATATCGGCACCGTAGCCACCCAGAATCGCCATCAGGTAACTTTCCAGCCGCTGATTGCGGATATCCAGCCACAGCCGACGGCCCTGCCAGGTATCGCTGGCCTGCGGGATGGGGAACTGAGCGTTGAACAGCGGAATGCGGATGCTGAACAAGCTGCCCAGCCCCGGTTCTGATTCCACGGCGATATCGCCGTCCATCAGGTTGATCAGTTTTTCGCAGATCGCCAACCCCAGGCCGGTTCCCTGGAAATGACGCTGCACGCCGGTGCCCACCTGGAAGAACGGATCGAACAGGCGCGAAATTTCCTTCTCCGGAATACCGACGCCGGTATCGCGCACGCTGAACTCCAGGTAGCTGCCGCGGGTGCAGACCTGCAGCACGATACAGCCGGTATCGGTGAACTTGATGGCGTTGTTCACCAGATTGGAAAGCACCTGCTGCAGCCGCACCGGATCGCCGAAAATGCGCTCCGGCACGTTCTGTTCGATAAAGCAGTACAGCCCCAGACGTTTCTTGACCACCAGCGGCAAATAGTTGCCGGCGATATGAGTAATCACCTCCAGGCAGGAGAACTCACGCGGTTCTATCTTCAGCTGCTCGGACTCGATTTTGGAGAAATCGAGAATATCGCTGATGATTTTCAGCAGCAGGCCGGAAGAGTTGTTCATCGCATTGACCAGCCGATCGACCCCTTGCGGCAGCGCCTTGGTTTGCAGCAAATCGAGGTTGCCGATAATGCCGTACAGCGGCGTGCGCAGCTCATGGCTGACGGTGGCCAGGAACATCGATTTGGACTGACTGGCCTGCTCCGCCGCCGCCGCCATCTCTTGCAGCGACTCTTCCATCTTCACGCGCGCGCTGACGTCCACCAGCACACAGATAGCGACCTCTTCGTTACGGTAGCGTGAGTGGACAAAGCTAATCTGCAGGTTATTGTTATTGCTGGTCATCACATCAACGAAATTCGCCTGCTGCTCGCAAATGATGCGCGTAATACGATCGCGATCTTCGTGGGTCAACAAATTGATATAGTTGTGCGCCAGTTCGTTACTCAGAATATTGGTACCGTCGCTGATGCGCAGGATACAGATGCCCACCGGCGCCGAGGCAACAATCTTGCGGTTAAACTGCTCGTGCTCTTCCAGGCGGAAGGCGTTGTCCTCCGCCGGCAGGAACATCTTGCGCTCAAACAGCCACGCCAGCGTGAACAGTACGATAGCCGACAGCAGATTCAGCAACAGCGCATTGAGGATCAGCATTTTGAAGCGTTCCACCACGCTTTTCACCGGCAGCGCATAAACGATGCTCAGCGAAGAAGGCGGCAGCGCTTTCTTCAGGATCAGATCGCGGTAGTTGTCGACATAACCGAAGTAGGCATGCTCTTCGGGGTAGCTGTTGAGAGAAGCGGCATAGCGATCGCCGTCCGCCAGGCGCAGCACCGGCTCGTTGTTTTCATCCAGCAGCGTGACGCCGATCGGCAGGTTGCCGGCGGTGACGAAATCTTCCAGCCGGACGGTTTGCTCGATCCCCAACAGCGCCTCCAGCTTGTTGCCGATATAGATAGGTGCCAGTACATACAGATAACCGACGTCCGGCCGCTGCGCGCTGGGGCTGATCCAATACAGGTTGTTGTCTTTGTCCAGGCTCTTGGCATTGCGGTATTTCAGAATGCGCTCGTGCAGCAACTTCAGCATGTTTTCCCGGTTGGCGACCGCGTTGCCGCCGCCGAACTCCGCCAGGCACAGGCTGTCGCCGCCGATGAAGAACACCCGATTGAGATCGTAGGCCGCCACGAAGTTCTCTTTCCAATACTGGATCAGGCCGCTCAGCGAATCGAGCGAACTGCGGTAGGTGGTGCTCAGCGCACAGTTGGACTCCGGGTACAGCGGGAAGAATTGCGGTGGGCTGCCTTTGCCGGGAAACACGCCGCTGAACATGTCCAGACTGCTGACCGACCCGTTGAGGCGGTTCTCCGCCATATACTTGATATCGCGGATAATGTCGGCCGAATGGCGGATATAGCCCTGCGCCTGATCAAAATTGAGGTTGTACTCCTGCCGGATATCCGACTCTTTCTGATGCAGGATATTCAGAATATAAAAGGTGGTGAGCAGCGCTCCCAACGACCACAGTAAAATCGCCAGCACCCGGAACAGATAGCGGGATATCTTCAGCGTAGTTCGAAAAGAGGCTAAATATTTCAATCGGATACCATACGAAAGTCAGTGGCGGCGCGCGTTGTCGCCGGCGCGGCGGCCGGCGGCTCGGTGCGCCAATTAAACCATATAACTGAAAAAGGGCCTAGCATCGCTGCCAGGCCCTTTTGTCTCAGTGCATTAGGGTGTCGGTATGCCGACGCCCTCACCCTGCTTAAACGTTGTCGTCGTCCATCGGCTCAGCCGCGTCGTCGCCATCGTCCAGCGGCGTGGTGTCTTCTTCCACCGCTTCCGCGCCCAGTTCCAGGCTATCCAGCTCTTCGTCTTCCACCGGCTCGGCCACGCGCTGCAGGCCGACGACGTTTTCGTCTTCCGCCGTGCGGATCAACGTCACGCCCTGGGTGTTACGGCCCACCACGCTGACTTCCGAAACGCGGGTACGCACCAGCGTGCCGGCATCGGTGATCATCATGATCTGGTCGCTGGTTTCCACCTGCACGGCGCCAACAACCTGGCCGTTACGCTCGCTCACCTTGATGGAGATAACCCCCTGGGTGGCGCGTGACTTGGTCGGGTACTCGGTCACTGCAGTACGTTTACCGAAGCCGTTTTGCGTGACGGTCAGAATGTCACCTTCGCCGCGCGGCACGATCAGTGAGATCACGCTGTCGCCTTCGCCGAGGTTGATGCCGCGCACGCCGGTCGCGGTACGGCCCATCGAACGCACCTGCGCTTCCGGGAATCGCACCACTTTACCGTTAGCCGAGAACAGCATGACTTCGTTGCTGCCGTCGGTCAGATCGACACCGATCAGCTCGTCGCCCTCGTTGAGGTTGACGGCGATGATGCCGGCGCTGCGCGGACGGCTGAACTCGGTCAACGCGGTTTTCTTCACGGTACCGCTGGCGGTGGCCATGAACACGTGACGCCCTTCTTCATACTCGCGAACCGGCAGGATGGCGGTGATACGCTCATCGGCTTCCAGCGGCAGCAGGTTGACGATTGGACGACCGCGCGCGCCACGGCTGGCTTCAGGCAGTTGGTACACCTTCATCCAGTACAGGCGGCCACGGCTGGAGAAGCACAGGATCGTATCGTGGGTGTTGGCCACCAGCAGGCGATCGATAAAGTCTTCTTCTTTAATACGCGCGGCGGACTTGCCTTTGCCGCCGCGGCGCTGGGCTTCATAGTCGGACAGCGGCTGGTACTTCACGTAGCCCTGGTGAGACAGGGTCACCACCACGTCTTCCTGGTTGATCAGGTCTTCGATGTTGATGTCGGAAGTATTGGCGGTGATCTCGGTGCGACGGCCGTCGTTGTACAGCTCTTTGACCGCCACCAGCTCTTCGCGGATCACTTCCATCAGGCGCTCTGGGCTTTCCAGAATAAAGATCAGCTCGGCGATGAAGTTGAGCAGCTCTTTATATTCTTCCAGCAGCTTTTCGTGCTCCAGGCCGGTCAGTTTCTGCAGACGCAGATCCAAAATCGCCTGAGCCTGCTGCTCGGTCAGGTAGTACTTGCCATCACGGATGCCGAACTCCGGCTCCAGCCACTCAGGGCGGGCGGCGTCGTCACCGGCGCGTTCCAGCATGGCGCTGACGTTACCCAGATCCCACGGCTGCGCCACCAGCGCGACTTTCGCTTCCGCCGGGGTCGGCGCGCGGCGAATCAGCTCGATGATCGGGTCGATGTTGGCGAGCGCGATAGCCAGCGCTTCCAGGATATGGGCGCGGTCGCGGGCCTTGCGCAGTTCGAAGATGGTGCGGCGGGTGACCACTTCGCGGCGGTGGCGCACGAAGGCTTCGAGGATGTCTTTCAGGTTCAGCAGTTTAGGCTGCCCCTGATGCAGCGCGACCATGTTGATGCCGAAGGTGACCTGCAGTTGCGTCAGCGCATACAGGTTGTTCAGCACCACTTCGCCGACCGCGTCACGTTTGACTTCGATCACGATGCGCATGCCGTCTTTATCGGACTCGTCGCGCAGCGCGCTGATGCCTTCCACGCGTTTTTCTTTCACCAGCTCGGCGATCTTCTCGATCAGACGCGCCTTGTTTACCTGATATGGGATCTCGTGAACGATGATGGTTTCGCGCCCGGTTTTAGCGTCGGCTTCCACTTCCGCGCGCGCGCGCAGGTAGATTTTGCCGCGCCCGGTGCGGTAGGCCTCTTCAATGCCGCGACGGCCGTTGATGATCGCCGCCGTCGGGAAGTCTGGCCCCGGAATGTGCTCCATCAGCCCTTCGATGCTGATGTTTTCATCGTCGATATAGGCCAGGCAGCCGTTGACGACTTCCGCCAGGTTGTGCGGTGGAATATTGGTGGCCATGCCCACGGCAATGCCCGACGAGCCGTTGACCAGCAGGTTAGGGATCTTGGTCGGCATGACGGCCGGGATCTGCTCGGTGCCATCATAGTTAGGCACGAAGTCGACGGTTTCTTTTTCCAGATCCGCCAACAGTTCGTGAGCAATCTTGGACATGCGCACTTCGGTATATCGCATCGCCGCGGCGGAGTCGCCGTCGACGGAACCGAAGTTACCCTGACCGTCCACCAGCATGTAGCGCAGTGAAAACGGCTGAGCCATACGCACGATAGTGTCGTAAACCGCGCTGTCACCATGTGGGTGATATTTACCGATCACGTCCCCGACGACACGGGCCGATTTCTTGTATGGCTTATTCCAGTCGTTACCCAATACGCTCATCGCGTACAGAACGCGGCGGTGAACCGGCTTCAGTCCATCACGAACATCTGGCAGCGCGCGTCCGACAATAACGGACATCGCGTAGTCCAGATACGAGTTTTTCAACTCGTCTTCGATGTTTACCGGTGTGATTTCTCTGGCAAGGTCGCTCATGGAGCTGCTATCCCTCTACTAATGATTCATCTGCCCGCTGCCATAGTGGCAAAGGTGTAAAACTATATCACAAAGCACGCTTTACGGGAAAATAACCGCCGCTGTTTCACGGAAATTGTGCAGATAAGTGCGCTAAAAACGCATCGGCGCAGACGATGCCGCGCCGGAACATGTATAATCCGCGCAACGAGAACAAGGAGCCAGACCCGCCCATGAACGCAGAATCATCCAGCCGAGTGCAAAACGTTGACCACCAGGAAATCGCCAAGTTCGAGGCCGTCGCCTCCCGCTGGTGGGATCTGGAAGGCGAGTTCAAACCGCTGCACCGCATCAACCCGCTGCGCCTGAACTACATCATGCAGCGCGCCGGCGGCATTTTTGACAAGCAGGTGCTCGACGTGGGCTGCGGCGGCGGCATTCTGGCGGAAAGCATGGCGCGCGAAGGGGCGCAGGTGACCGGCCTCGACATGGGTGCGGAACCGCTGCAGGTCGCCAGGCTGCACGCGCTGGAAAGCGGCGTAAATGTCACTTACGTACAGGAAACGGTGGAAAGCCACGCTCAGGCCAATCCGCAGCGCTACGACGTGGTCACCTGTATGGAGATGCTGGAGCACGTGCCCGATCCGGCCTCGGTGGTGCGCGCCTGCGCCCATCTGGTGAAACCGGGCGGCCACGTGTTCTTCTCCACCATCAACCGCAACACCAAAGCCTGGCTGATGGCGGTGATCGGCGCCGAGTACGTGTTGAAGATGGTGCCGCAGGGCACCCACGATCATAAGAAGTTCATCCGCCCCTCCGAACTGATCGGCTGGGTCGACGGCACGCCGCTGCGCGAAAAGCATATGATCGGCCTGCATTACAACCCGATCACCGATCATTTCAAGCTTGGGCGCAACGTTGACGTGAACTACATGGTGCACACCCAGCACGAAGGTTAAACGCTGTAAACCACGCCGGCCCTGCATTACCGAGGGGCGGCGCCATTGGCGCATTCGGAAAAATACCTAATTTCCACGACTTCGATCAAAATAGCCGTTGTAAACAGTTTTTTAGAATATTAAATCAGATCAATATGCCGTTTTTTTCTAACGTTTAATAAAGCGCCAAACGATCGGTTTTTTCAGTTTTTCAGTAAAATCTGATCGCGCTTATTGACAAGCTTGTCGCGCCAGTCACGGCGCGCACTGCGAACGGCAAGTGATATTTCACCCCCAAGTTATCCACAAATTAGGCCGATTTTGTTCACTTGCAAACGCCGTTTTTTCTCACTATCTTGTTACCTCACCGACATACAACCCCTATATATAGTGTTTACATACTGAGCAGAGCGACTACACTTCTGCTTAGGGGCACCATACGGACAGGTAAAACACCACATGAACCAAAGTCTGCTTGTAACTAAACGCGATGGCCGTAAAGAGCGCATCAATCTCGACAAAATCCACCGGGTCATCGATTGGGCCGCAGAGGGATTACACAACGTCTCGGTTTCTCAAGTAGAGTTGCGTTCACACATTCAGTTTTATGACGGTATCAAAACCGCCGACATTCACGAAACCATCATCAAGGCCGCCGCCGACCTGATCTCCCGCGATGCGCCGGACTATCAGTACCTGGCCGCTCGCCTGGCGATCTTCCACCTGCGTAAAAAGGCTTACGGCCAGTTCGAGCCGCCGAAGCTGCTCGCGCACGTCACTCGCATGGTCGAGATGGGCAAATACGATAAACATCTGCTGGAAGACTACAGCGCTGAAGAGTTCGAGCAGATGGATTCCTTTATCGATCACTGGCGCGACATGAACTTCTCTTATGCCGCCGTCAAGCAGCTGGAAGGCAAGTATCTGGTGCAGAACCGCGTCAGCGGCGAGATCTACGAAAGCGCCCAGTTTCTGTACATGCTGGTGTCCGCCTGCCTGTTCTCCAACTACCCGCGTGAAACGCGTCTGGATTACGTCAAACGTTTCTACGACGCGATTTCCACCTTCAAGATTTCACTGCCTACGCCGATCATGTCCGGCGTGCGCACGCCAACCCGCCAGTTCAGCTCCTGCGTGCTGATCGAGTGCGGCGACAGCCTGGATTCCATCAACGCCACCTCCAGCGCCATTGTGAAATACGTTTCGCAACGCGCCGGCATCGGTATCAACGCTGGCCGCATCCGCGCGCTGGGCAGCCCGATCCGTGGCGGCGAAGCCTTCCATACCGGCTGCATCCCGTTCTATAAACACTTCCAGACCGCCGTCAAATCCTGCTCGCAGGGCGGCGTGCGCGGTGGCGCGGCAACGCTGTTCTACCCGATGTGGCACCTGGAAGTGGAAAGCCTGCTGGTGTTGAAAAACAACCGCGGCGTTGAAGGCAACCGCGTGCGTCACATGGACTACGGCGTGCAGCTGAACCGTCTGATGTACCAGCGCCTGATCAAGGGCGAAGACATCACCCTGTTCAGCCCGTCCGACGTGCCGGGGCTGTATGACGCGTTCTTCGCCGATCAGGACGAATTCGAGCGCCTGTACACCCAGTACGAGAAAGACGACAGCATTCGCCAGAAGCGCGTGAAAGCGGTTGAGCTGTTCTCGCTGATGATGCAAGAGCGCGCCTCTACCGGCCGCATCTACATCCAGAACGTCGACCACTGCAACACCCACAGCCCGTTCGATCCGCAGATCGCACCGGTGCGCCAGTCCAACCTGTGCCTGGAAATCGCCCTGCCGACCAAGCCGCTGGAAGACGTCAACGACGAAAACGGCGAGATTGCGCTGTGCACCCTGTCCGCCTTCAACCTGGGCGCGATCGACAGCCTGGACGATCTGGAAGAATTGGCGACCCTGGCGGTGCGTTCACTCGACGCCCTGCTGGATTATCAGGATTATCCGATCAAGGCCGCGCACCGTGGCGCGATGGGCCGCCGCACCCTGGGCATCGGCGTGATCAACTTCGCTTATTACCTGGCGAAGAACGGCGTGCGCTACTCCGACGGCAGCGCCAACAACCTGACGCACAAAACGTTCGAAGCCATTCAGTACTACCTGCTGAAAGCCTCCAACCGTCTGGCTCAGGAACAAGGCGCTTGCCCGTGGTTCAAAGAGACCACTTATTCGCAGGGTATCCTGCCGATCGACACCTACAAGAAAGACCTGGATGCGGTCTGCAGCGAGCCGCTGCACTACGACTGGGAAACCCTGCGTAAAGAGATCCGGGAAACCGGCCTGCGCAACTCGACGCTGTCTGCCCTGATGCCATCGGAAACCTCTTCGCAGATTTCCAACGCCACCAACGGCATTGAGCCGCCGCGCGGCCACATCAGCATCAAGGCGTCGAAAGACGGCATCCTGCGCCAGGTGGTGCCGGAGTATGAGCGTCTGAAAGACAACTACGAACTGCTGTGGGAAATGCCGAGCAACGACGGCTATCTGCAGCTGGTGGGGTTGATGCAGAAATTCATCGACCAGTCGATTTCGGCCAACACCAACTACGATCCGACCCGCTTCCCGGGCGGCAAGGTGCCGATGAAGCAGCTGTTGAAAGACCTGCTCACCACCTACAAGTTCGGTGTGAAAACGCTGTACTACCAAAACACCCGCGACGGTGCGGAAGACGCCCAGGAAGATTTGCAGCCTGCCAAGGCCGGCGATGACGACTGCGAAAGCGGCGCCTGCAAGATCTAAAGTTTGACCTAGCGGGCCGGAATTTTCCGGCCCCTTCATTTAGCCACGTTACGATGGATTCAGGCTTATGGCTTACACCACTTTTTCTCAGACCAAAAACGACCAGCTGCAAGAGCCGATGTTCTTCGGCCAGTCGGTAAACGTTGCGCGTTTCGACCAGCAAAAGCATGAAATCTTCGAAAAGCTGATCGAAAAACAGCTCTCCTTCTTCTGGCGCCCGGAAGAAGTTGACGTCTCCCGCGATCGCATCGATTACCAGGCGCTGCCGGAGCACGAGAAGCACATCTTCATCAGCAACCTGAAGTATCAGACGCTGCTGGATTCCATCCAGGGCCGCAGCCCGAACGTCGCCCTGCTGCCGCTGATCTCGATCCCTGAGCTGGAAACCTGGGTGGAAACCTGGTCGTTCTCCGAGACCATCCACTCCCGTTCCTACACTCACATCATCCGCAATATCGTCAACGATCCGGCGCTGGTGTTCGACGACATCGTCACCAACGAAGAGATCAAGAAGCGCGCGAAAGACATTTCCGGCTACTACGACGATCTGATCGAGATGACCAGCTACTATCACCTGCTGGGTGAAGGCACCCACCAGGTGAACGGTAAAACCGTCACCGTCAATCTGCGCGCGCTGAAAAAGCAGCTGTACCTGTGCCTGATGAGCGTGAACGCGCTGGAAGCAATCCGCTTTTACGTCAGCTTCGCCTGCTCCTTCGCGTTCGCCGAGCGCGAACTGATGGAAGGCAACGCCAAAATCATCAAGCTGATCGCCCGCGACGAAGCGCTGCACCTGACCGGCACCCAGCACATGCTGAACCTGATGCGTTCCGGCGCCGACGATCCTGAAATGGCGGAGATCGCCGAGGAATGTCAGCAACAGTGCTACGATCTGTTCGTGCTGGCTGCCCAGCAGGAGAAAGAGTGGGCGGAATACCTGTTCCGCGACGGCTCGATGATCGGCCTGAACAAAGACATCCTGTGCCAGTATGTGGAATACATCACCAATATCCGCATGCAGGCGGTCGGCCTCGGCCTGCCGTTCGAAACCCGCTCCAACCCGATCCCGTGGATCAATGCCTGGTTGGTGTCCGACAACGTGCAGGTAGCGCCGCAGGAAGTGGAAGTGAGCTCCTACCTGGTTGGCCAGATCGACTCGGAGATCAACGCCGACGACCTGAGCGACTTCGAACTGTAAGCGATGGCGACGCCAACCGTAACGCTGCGCGCCGCCGGCACGCAGCTTTCCTGCCCCAACAGTGAAAACTGCCTGCTCGACGTGCTGGAACTGCACGACGTGCAGGTGGAGTACCAATGCCGCTCCGGTTATTGCGGCGCCTGCCGCCTGAAACTGGTGAAAGGCGAAGTGGCCTACCGCCAGCAGCCGTTGGCGTTTATCAACGCCGGCGAGATCCTGCCCTGCTGCTGCATGCCGCTGACGGATATCGAGCTGGAAATGTAAAGTCGGGTGCCGGAAACCGCGCCTGGAGACCAGAAGGCGGGGTTGCCCCCGCCCTATGATTACCGCTTCACCTCACACGCCAACCTGATCAGGATAGTGATATTTTCCTGGTAGATTTTCAGCTCGCACAGCGAGTCTCTTATCATCCAGATAAATAACAAAACCGTAATACATACAACGGTTAGCGAGTGAAACACATGCCTTAAGCGCATGCTTGCCTCCTTGCTGCGAAGGGGCTACCATACCGGTGTCTAGGCGGTATGTGCAGCCCCATTCTGATTGAGAGTCAGTCTGGGGCTTTCATCTATCCGCCTTGTCACACAATGCCCAAGACGAACAGTCTCAAGCACCCGCCAAGAGAGTAACAGCATTCCCTCACCGCGAATATCTCCTATAACCTTATGATTAATTAGGAATATATAACTATCCTCAAAGTATTTCGCTTAGCGCCCC
>DWQP01000027.1:0-30146 GCA_018237385.1 Apodemia murphyi | reverse complement strand
CCCACCAACGTTTTCAGATGCTGCCAGACTTCCGGGGAGAGTGGCTGGTTGTCGTTCTTGCCGGTGCCGTTGTCCGACCACCAGACGGTATCGCGCGTGGTGTCGTCGCGCACGATGTATTTGTCCTTCGGCGAACGGCCGGTGAATTCACCGGTCGCGACGTTGACCGCGCCCAGCTGGGTGAGGGTGCCGCGTTCCAGCGGCGGCAGGTCGGCGCGGGTCTCTTCGGCGAACAGCAATTCATAGCTGGGGTTATAGACGACGTCGGCGGCCTGATGAATGCCGTAGCGAGCGAGGGTTTGTGGGGTAACAGCGCGTGAAGACATATTCTACTTCCTTATGAGTCATATTATGCCTCTTTCCCGTGCGGTGCCGCGCGCAGGATTAAGGTTCGGATCAAGCTGACCGGATTCAGCTAATGCGTTTCCGGTTCTTAATTAATAAAGCAGGGGGCTTTTTCGCCCTCCTATAGCATAGCAGCGAATTTAAACCTGCTTACTTTAATTACAAAATGCTGACGATAATTAATTAAAACTAACCTTGGTGGAGGGTCACAATATTGAATTTCGCCGGCGTAATTTAGTTTTGCATTTTTATTTTTTATCATATCGTCAGAGCTGTCTACTGTTTTATTTCTTATTAGAAAAAGCGAAATCCACAATGGGATTTTTCGTAATCATTTGTTTTTGCTTGGCTATGGCTGAATCGTTGCGCCAGGTGAATCTAACCGTACTGTACGCTTGTCAGCAGGGTGAATAATGAAACAGATAAATGCAGAACTGGCCTGTGATAAAAATACGGCTTCGTCCGAATCCTCAGGATTAATTAATCAACTTCGTCAAATAGATATCGGCGCGGTACCGATCGCGTTGTTTATCACGATTTGCGCCATCGTGACGATTTCCGCCTACGCCAACTTCCTGCCGAAGAATATGATCGGCGGCCTGGCGGTGATAATGACGCTGGGGTTTGCGCTGGCGCAGTTGGGGAAAAGCATTCCCGTGCTGCGCGATATCGGCGGGCCGGCCATTCTGTGTTTGATGGTGCCGTCGGTGCTGGTCTATTTCAATGTCTTCCAGCCCAACGTCATGGGCACCGTCCATTTGCTGATGAAAGACGCCAACCTGCTGTATTTCGTCATCGCCAGTCTGGTGGTCGGCAGCATTCTCGGCATGAATCGGGTGATCTTGATCCAGGGGATGATTCGCATGTTCGTGCCGCTGGTGGTGGGTACGATCACGGCGGTGATCACCGGGCTGCTGGTGGGCAAGCTGTTCGGTTTTACCTTCTATCACACCTTCTTCTTCATCATCGTGCCGATCATCGGCGGCGGCATCGGCGAGGGGATTTTACCGCTGTCGCTGGCCTATTCGGCGATCCTGGGAGCGACGCCGGACGTCTACGTCGCGCAGCTGGCGCCGGCGGCGGTGCTGGGCAATATCTTCGCCATCGTGACCGCCGGGGTGCTGGCGCGCATCGGCATGCAGCGCAAGGCGCTGAGCGGCGACGGCATGCTGATCCGCTCGGCTCAGGAGAATGCGATGTTCGCCATCAAGGAGCAAAGCGGCAACGTCGATTTCCAACTGATGGGCGGCGGTCTGCTGGTGATCTGCGCCTTTTTTATCGTCGGCGGCCTGTTCGAACACATCGTGCATATTCCCGGCCCGGTGCTGATGATCCTGTTCGCGGTGTTGTGCAAGTACTGCCGGGTGATCCCGACCTCGATGGAAATCGGCGCGCACAGTTTCTACAAGTTCGTCTCCACGGCGCTGGTGTGGCCGCTGATGATCGGTCTGGGCATGCTGTACGTGCCGCTGGAAAGCGTGGTGGCGGTGTTCTCGGTCGGTTATGTGGTGGTCTGCGGTTCGGTGGTGCTGTCGATGGGGCTGGTCAGCTTCCTGATTGCGCCTTACCTGAAGATGTTCCCGGTGGAAGCGGCGATCGTCACCTGTTGCCACAGCGGCCTGGGCGGCACCGGCGATGTGGCGATCCTATCGGCGTCGAACCGTATGGGGCTGATGCCGTTTGCCCAAATCGCCACGCGCATCGGCGGCGCTTCCACGGTGATTGGCGCGACGCTGCTGCTCGGTTGGTTAGTCTGAGTCCAGAGTTTCTTATGGATAACCGGGGTTGGATTGCCCCGGTTTTTTTATGCGTTTTTCCGCTCATCGTGATAATGCTGATTATTATCATGAAAATCATTCGTATGGCGCAAATGCATAGTCGTACTTTATCTAAGAAAATTCTGTACTCGGCGAAAATGTGTCTATTCTTTTCTCTTAAGGGATTATCGTTCTCATTCAGAGTGCCGAGGGAAGGCGCCACCGCATTACCGATATCCCCGTATTGATTCAACACCGGGCCGCTGCCGTTCAGGCAATCCGCCAGTTGGGGCATCCCCCCGATTGAATTGACGAATATGGAGATAAGGTTATGTCATCAAGCAATGCTTCCGTTAAGGCCGAAGGCGTATTAGCCCTGCTGGGCGCTTATAAACCCGATGAAGACGACACCATTACCGTGCTTCATCCGTCGAAAACGTTCGAAAACGCCGGCCTGGAGCTGGTGCGCGGCGATCGCAGTTGGCACGACAAGGGCGTGACCGACACGCCGGTCTCCCTGACCTACAGCTTCTGGGAAAAGGCGCCGGGCAACATGTCGAGCATGGGCATCAGCGGCTTCAGCAGCTTTAACACCGAACAGCGCGAGCAGGCCAAACTGTCGTTACAGTCATGGTCCGACGTGGCCAACATCACCTTTACCGAAACCAGCAACACCGCCGACGCCAACATCAAATTCGGCCTGTTCGACTCCAGCTCGCGCGGCTCCTATGCCTTTGCGTATAACCCGGACACCTCGGCTTCGGTTGCCGGGCAAACCTGGTATAACGCCAAGAACCATACCTTCGTCAACAATCAGATCCATGAGAACGAGTACGGTCGCCAGACCTTCACCCATGAAATCGGCCATGCGCTGGGGCTGCAGCATCCGGGCGACTATAACGCCGCGCCGGGCGTCAGCATCACCTACGGCAAGGACGCGACCTATTTCGAGGACAGCCGTGCCCACAGCGTGATGAGCTATTTCAGCGAAAGCAACACCGGGCAAGACTTTAAAGGCGCGTACTCTTCCGGGCCGCTGCTCAACGACATCACGGCGATCCAACACTTCTACGGTGCCAACATGAACACCCGCACCGGCGATACGGTCTACGGCTTCAATTCCAATACCGATCGTGACTTCCTCACCGCCACCGGTGCGCAGGACAAGATTGTCTTCACCGCCTGGGATGCCGGCGGTAACGACACCTTCGACTTCTCCGGCTTCGGCCAGAATCAGCGCATCAACCTGAATGAAAAAGCGTTCTCGGACGTTGGCGGCCTGAAAGGCAACGTGTCTATCGCCGCAGGCGTGACGATTGAAAATGCCATTGGCGGCTCGGGCAACGATGTGCTGGTGGGCAACGCCGCCGACAACGTGCTCAAGGGCGGCGCGGGCGATGATGTGCTGTATGGCGGCAAAGGGGCGGATCAGCTGTGGGGCGGCGCCGGCAAGGACACCTTCGTCTATTTCGCGGCGGATGAATCGACGGCGGCGGCACCGGATTGGATCCGCGACTTCGTGCGCGGTGAAGACAAGATCGATCTGACGCTGTTCAACACCGGCAGCGCCGACGGCATTCGCTTCGTCGATCAGTTCAGCGGCAAGGCGGGTGAAGCGATGTTGAGCTATGACGCGCAAAGTCACGTCAGCGACGTGGCGATCAACCTGGGCGGCGCTTTTGGCGCCAGCGATTTCCTGGTGAAAGTGGTGGGGCAGCCGCTGGATGCCGGCGATTTCGTGTTGGCGTAATGCGAGCAACAAAAATAGGGCGTTTTGGGTAAAAACCCGACAATTCCTATTAATTCCGTCATATTAGCGTGACATAGTAGCGCGCAGAAGGCCGGGCTTGCATACCTCGGGCTTCTGTCGGATCGCCAACCTTTTCGGTTGGCGATTCATTTTCCGCCTTTCAACATGTTGATGGCGGCACCGAGCAGGATGCGCCGTTCGATATCGTTGCTGTCCGCCAGCTGCCGCGCCAGATGTTTTTCCAGCGTTTCCACCGACAGCGCTTCGCCGCGATGGCGCAGCTGCATCACGCCGTCGCCGATCAGGCGTGCAACCTCATCCCATACGGGTTTAATCTCCTGTTCCGAGAACGTCATGGTCTACCTCGGCTGGTTGATTTTTGCCCAATGTAGCAGCTGAACTGCGGCTTCGCTACCGGTCACCCAAAACAGGAAGCATAAAAAACAAGCCATCAGTATTTCTTCTGGTTTTTACGCTCAATACTTGCGGTGTCGAAAAGCAGGAGAACACATCATGAACTGGGTCGAAACCTTGGCGGAGTACTACCGCCTCAGCCGCACGGGTGAAACGCAGCATTGGCTGTGCCGCCGCTGGTTACCGCAGGGGGAAGCGCGTCTGGCCTATTTGCGGGAGTTGCTGGAACCGACCGCGCCGCGACGACGGTGAACAAGGCGCCGGCGTGTAGCCGGCGTCGTTGCATGGGATTAACCGAAGGCGATCGCCGCCCAACGCAACAGCAGCAACGCCAGGCAGATCAACAGCAGCACTACCACCATTTTACTGAGCTTGTTGCCCATGCGTTTTGTTGCCACGTTGCCCCCTTAACTGAAATACCACCCGCCGATGAGGGTGATGAGGAAAAGCGTCACCAGGGCGACGCCGTTGAGTAAATCGCTGAAGGTATCGTCAGCATCGATGTCGTCTTGCCGCATGTTGCCGCCTGGCGGTTGCCATTGGGTGAATAATGTCCACAGTATGCGCCCGGCAGCGCGGCAGGCACAGCGAAGAACGGTAAAAACTCGTAAAGGCGGCGGTGGCGGAACGCGCAGTCGCGCTTGCGACGGATGCAGACGGCCGGCAATACGTTGTACTATCCTGTCTGCATTAAGGCATTTTTCCAAAAGGTATAATCATGGCGACGGCAATTCCACAGAAATACGAACATCTTGAGCGCTGGGCGTTCGGCGATACCGAACAGCAGGCCGATGAAGTGGTGCAATTGATTTTGAACGGCACCAAAACGGCCACCTGTTCCAACCTGGATGGCGAAGGGATCCCGCAGGCCGGCGATCTGTTCCTGGTGGTAGACGGCAAGGGGGAACCGGTCTGCGCGGTTGAGCTGACCGCGGTGGAAATGAAAACGTACGATCAGGTTGATGAAGCGCACGCCTTTGCCGAAGGTGAGGGCGATCGTTCGCTGGCGCATTGGCGCAAAGAGCTGCAGCGCTTCTTCGAAGAGTACGATCTGTTCTCGCCGGACATGACGCTGGTGCTGATGAATTTCAAAGTCGTCGACAAGTTCTAAACGGATGCGCGCCGTTCCCTACGAATGCCAGTGGTCAAGCCCGGCGCTGGCCGCCGATCTGATCGCCGGCCGCGCTACGCTGGCGCAAGATGAGAATTGGGCGCGCAGCGGCGCCCGCGATCGGGCGGAGTACGTCGAGTGGGCTAACCACGTGTGCGGCATGGCCTGCCTGAAAATGGTGCTGGGCCACCGCGACGGCGAGGCGCCGCCGCTGCTGGAGCTGGCGCGTCGCAGCCTGCCTTACGGTGCCTATGTTCGCGAGGGGGAGAAGATCAAAGGGCTGATTTATGCCCCGTTCGTCGAGTACGTGCGCGAGCAGTTCGCGCTGCAAGCGGAGGTGAAAGTGGGGCTGGAGGCCACCGACGTATCGGCGCTGCTTAGCGAATACCGCTACTTTATCGCCTCGGTACACCCTTCCATTCGCCGGCCCGAGAGTCAGCCGCCGCAGCGAGGCGGGCATCTGGTGCTGATCACCGCCGCCGATGCGCAAAGCGTGACCTTCCACAACCCTTCGGGCGACAGCCCGGCGACGCGCGAGCGGGTACAGCTGCCGCTCAACCGCTTCGCTCCTTTCTTTGCCGGCCGCGGTATCGCCATCGCATAAAAAAACGCGCTGTTTCCGATGAAAGCAGCGCGTCGTCAGCAGGCCCGGCGTATTTTCATGCCAGCCGCATCACCCAGGCGTCCGCCTGCCGATCGTAGTGTTGCTTGTACAGCAGCGACTGTTTGCCGTTGAGGATCGCCGGAATGCTGGTGTGTTCATCCCAGCCGTCGAGCTGCATGCACAGGTCCGGATCGGACTTGCAGGGAATGCTCAGGGTGCCGGCGCGGTCGGCGCCGGCGTGAAGATGCGCGTCATCGACCTCGAAGCTGCCAATTTTTACGACGGTTTTGCTCATGGGAACTCCTTGCTCAATGATGTGGTAGGAGGTTAGACCAGTAAGGCCATCGGTATGAGCATAGCCAAATGAGCAAAAAATGCCACATAAAAAATACATTCTGGCAACATTCTTCTTGAGCGGCTAGCGGCCACGCTAATAGGTCACGACATAGCTGACGTTATCCTGATAGGTGCCGACCGGCACTTCGGTCTGCGCTGGGTTGATGGCGGCGGTAAAGGGAATGCTTTGCGCCAGGCCGGTACCGGTGCCGCTTTGCGCGTTGGTGCTGCTCCACACGGTGCTGGTGTTGGGCAGGTAGATCTGATACTGCAGGAAGTTGCTGGTGCCGCTGAGCATTTGCCGCCAACCGGTGATGGGGTTGTTGCCGTTGGTAAAGTAGGAGCTGTATGACTGGGATTTGGTGCAGGTCAGGGTGATGCTCTGGTTGATCGGGTTGAATTGCCCCACCAGCGCCATGCTGCCGAAGTTGACGTTGTTGGCGGTGTTGATCAGGCAGCTTTTGGTGATGATTGCGGTCACGGTTACGGTGCTGGGTTGGTTGGTGCCGTTCCACCAGATGCACAGGCCGAGCGCCCCCAGCCCGCAAATATGATAGTTCCACACCAGGTTGATGGTGTCGGTATAGGTGCCGGCGCTGACATTCGCTCCCGTGACGGTTTTGATGTACACCGGAAAGTTGACGTTGGAAGAGATCAGGATCAGCGACAGCAGATTCAGCGAACTGTAATCGATGGTCTGGCCGACGCTGTAGGGATACTGGTAGTTGGCATCCGGGTAGATGAGATAGGAAATTTTATCCCCCGAGCCGTTGGTATTCAGTAGAGCCATATTGTTGGTGGTGGAGGCGATTTGCACCGTGACGGTATTTTGCGACAGCAGGCTGAGCCCGAGCCCGGTACAGTTTAGCCCGGCGGTACCCTGGGCGCTGATCTGGCCATTGTAGACGGCGAAGGAGTTGCTGCTGGGCAGGGTCACCGTGCCGTTGGTGGTGGCGCAGTCCGCCAGCGCGCGTTGTCCGCACAGCAGCAGCAGCGCCGCCAAAAGAATTTTCACTTGCCGATACATCGTTCTTCTTCTCCGTGTGTTATTGGCAGACGAGGGGACCGACGCGCTGTAGCCCCTGCGGATTGGCCAGGCTGAAGCTGACCTGGCATGGGGCGCCGCCGTCGGCTGGGATCACGCTCAGCCGGTTGTGCTGCTGCACCGGGTCGATATAGGTCATGCCATCCCACCCGACGTAGCTTTGTTGATTGCTGCCGATCACCGCCACCTGGCTGCCGTTAGCCAGCGGTTTGCCTTGCGCATCGACCAGCTCAACGTCGGCGGCGGAAAGGCGCTGGACGGGGAACTCGACCAGGTAGCCGCTGTGATCGCGAATGGCGACGGTTTTTTCTACCGACGGTAAATTGACGTCCGCCGGCAGGTTGAGCGGATCTATCTGGAATTTGGCGTGGTAATACGAGGTGACGGTGGGCACCAACAGGTAGCCTTTGTCGTTGGTGACGCCGATGCGCTGGTTCTCGTAACTGACCGGAATACCGGCGTAGCCGTTGGTCGAGACCAGGGCAAAGGCGTCGTTGATGGTGTTGGTGGCGTACACGCCGCCGTTCATCGCCACCAGCGAACCGCTGACTTCGCCCCAGCGCGTGTAGTCATTGCGGTTGCCATACAGCCCGGCTCGGGTCTCCAACAACGAGGTGCGCCAGGTCAGATCCGCCTGGCGGTAATCGCTGTCGCTGCCCTGGCCGCCGGCATAGGCCAGATTCCAGCCGAAACCGCCGTCGGTCGGCGCAGCGCGGCTGTACGCGACGCGCTCGCTCCAGCGGTTGCCGGCGTCGCGGGCGGTGCTGACGTTGGCGGTGCCCCAGGCATCGAACGGAATGCTGATTTGCAGCTGCGAGCTGTAGCCGTCGCCGCCGATCTCGCGATTCGCCGAGGCGTACAGGCTGATGTTGCGCCACAGCGTCAGGCTGTATGACAGGTTGACCAGGCGGGTACGCTGGCCGATGGCGTCGCGCACGTCGAAATAACCGGCGCCCAGGCTGCCGAAACGGCTCAGGCCGATGCTGCCGGTCAGCTGGTCGGTGCGGCGGCTCAGGCGGTAGCTGCTCTTGTAGGTGGAGAGGTCGCCGAAGTCCGCGCTGCGCAGCACCCGTTGGGCATTGAGGCTAAAATATTGGTTGCTGTAGGTATAGCTCAGGCTGGTTTGATCGCCGTGGCGGCCGGTGTACTGATACACCGGCCCGGCATCCGGTTGCTGCACCGGTTGGCCGGTGATGGGGTCGTAATAAAGTGGGGTAGCCGCCGGGGCGTTGAAGGCGTCATTGCCCGCCTGGCTGTAGCTGTAGGAGGCGTTGAACACCCCCAGTTGCCCAACGCGCACGCCCGCGCCGGCGCCGGTGACCGCCAGCTCCGCCGCGCCTTCCGCCCGGCCTTCGATCGTCAGCCAATCTGTGACGCCGTAACGCCCGCTGCCGCTGGCCACCCACTGGCCGTAGTCCGCGGAACGGTAGCCGTAGTTTTGACGCAGCGCCCCTGCCGACAGGGTGAAATCGCTCAGCCCGGCCTGCAGCAGCGAGCTGGCGACATAGAACGGTACCGTGGTGCTGATCTGGCGGCCGAGCGCGTCGGTGGTCACTACCGTCGCCTGGCCGGCGCCGTTGATGTAAGGCACGGTATTCAGGGTGAACGGGCCGGGGTTCACGCTGGCGGAGGTGTTTTTATAGCTGTTGATGTACAGATCGACGCTGCTCGGCACGGCGGCCTGGCCGGAGAACTGCGGCAGCGGGTAGGTAATCAGATCCGGCCGCGTGGCGAAGTTGCGCGCCACCTGCAGGCCGCCGACGCGCACTGAACTGGTCCAGGGCAGCGAGCCGGTCGTGAGATCGCCCGCTGTATAGCTGAGCATGGCGTCGTCGTCGCTGTAGCGCCAGCTGCTGTCGTAGCGGATATAGCGATTGTTCTGCTGTGCGGCGGTCTCGCCGTTGAAGCTGCTGCGGAAAATGCCGGTGTTGGCGATAACGCCGAAGCCGTCGAACAGCCGCTGTTCGCTCCAGGCAGAGAAATAGCCCGGATTGCCGCGCCCGCCGCTCTGGCTGACGTAGGCGTCGTAATTCAGCAAGAAGCCCAGGCTGCTTTGCGCCGGCAGCCGCTGTTCCGGGTTGGCGTCGCCGAGGGTTTGCTTGGGCAGCCAGTCGTTGGGCACCGAGATCAACAGCTGCTGCGTTTCGCCGCTGTAGGTGACGTCGACCTTATCCAGTTGATCGACGGCGATCTCTTTCGCCTGCCTGTCCGCCACCGGCAGGCCGGCGTCGCTCAGTTGCTGCGGCGTCAAATAGTAGTGGCCGCCACGGTAGGTGACCGGCACGACTTTGCCGGTCTGGCGGCCGTTCACCACCGGCTCCAGATACAGCGTGGTGTCCGGCATGCTGATGGCGCTGGGCGGCGGCGGAAGGTCGTCGGCGGCGGCGTGCGGCGGCCACAGCCCCACCGCCATACAAAGTACGGCCAGGGCCAGCGGCTTTAGCTGCATGCCGCGCGTGGCCGGCGACGAGATCCGCTTCACCTGCACCTCAAGCTCAGTAAGACGGAATGGTTACGGGTTGCTTATTGTCGTTGACCATCGCCTGCAGCTTGCCGGCGGCGAAACTGCCCGAAGGCGGCAGGGCAAAGCGCATTTGCGAACCCGGCAGCACATAGCCCAACAGCCCGTTGTTGAGCGGCTTGCCCTGGATGCTGACCTGCGACAGGCGAGCGTGCACGATGCCGTCGTTGCGCACGTCGAGCCAGCGCTGGCTGTTTTGCTGCAGCAGCCGGTAGCTAAGTTTCGGCTGGTTGGCGGTGGCATAGTCGCGCGGGTGTTCGAAATCTTGCTTGGTCCAGACGCCTTTGCCGCTGACGAACAACGGCACCGAATAGCGCATCTGGAATTTCAGCCCCATCTGCGCACCCTTGTCGGGCGCTGCGCCGTCTTTATCCTTGATGGGCACTTCGTCAACCAGTATCCGGTAAGCCCGTTCTTGCCCGGCGGCGACCGGGCTCTGCTTGATCAGGCGAATCAGCTGGCGTTTGCCGGGAAGAATGGTGGCGACCGGCGGGCTGGCGACCACTTCACTCTGGTTGCGGTAGTCGTCCTTACCGCCGGCTTGTTGCCAGCCGAGCACGCGGATCTGCATATAGACCGGTTTGCTGTCGCGGTTTTCCAGCCACAGGGCCGTCGCCTGCTGGTTGTCTTCAATCGCCGGATCGATAGGCCAAATCAGAATGGAGGCGGCGGCGAAGGCCTGCGGTTGACCGGCTAACAGCAATCCTGCCAGCAGGGGCAGGCGAAACAGAGTGCGCATAGAATGATCCTTTTAAAAACTCAATAAGTCACCGTCACTAAGACCGTATCGTTGTAGGTACCGCTGGTGGGCAAGGTGCTGCTCGCCATTAAACTGGCGTAGATTTTTATTTCTTGCGTGCTGCCGGTGGAGGAGACGGTTTGGACGGCGCCGCCGTTGCCGCCGTCGCCCCACAAAACGGCATAGTTGGCATCCTGGTAGAGCTGGTAAACCAGCGTTTCCGAGGTCACCGAGTTCAACAATTTTCGTCCGCCGGCGATGGAGCCGGTGACGTTGTTGCCGACGTTCAGCCCGAGGGTGACGCTGAGCCCGGGATTGCAGCGGATCAAAATGGAGCCGGCGCCGGCACTAGAGACGATTTTTATCGGGCTGCTCAAGGACGCCACCTGGCCGAAGCTCATGCTGCCGAACGAGGTAACGTTGGTGACGCCGCTGCCGAGCACGCAGCCTTTGATGATCGAAGCATTGACCGTGAAGCCCTGGCTGACGGTGTCGGCACGGGCCATCGGGGCGCCGATCAGCGCCGCCAGCAGCAGGGTGCGCAGCGTTCCGTTAATCACCAATTTATCGTCACCTGCACCGTATCCGTATAGTTGCCCGTCGCCGGCGTCGTTTGTACCGGGATCATGCCGTACACCGGCAACCAGACGCTTTGGCCGGTGGCGGTCTGGGTGACGCCGGTGACGTTATCCCAGACGGTGGCGTAGCTGGCGCTGGTATACAGGTTGTAGTTCACGCGGGCGCCCGCCGCGCTTTGCAGATAGCGCGCGGCGGTATTGCCGCTCTGTCCGCCGCTGAGCAGCACCGTGTAACTGGTGCCGTTGTTGCAGTTGATCTGCAGTGCGCCGGCGTTCGCCTGGCCGGTCACCTTTATCGCCGTATTGAGGAAATAGACCGTGCCGAAGTTAAAGGTGCCGAACGTGGTGTTGCCGCCGCTGGTGGTGCCGGCGACGCAGGACTTGACCAGGGTGGCGCTGACGCCCACCGTCGCGGTGCTGACGTCGGCGCGGCAAACGCCCGCCAACGACAGCAGCATGCAGGTGACGGCCAGGCGTGTCATGTTTACCAGGTGACGGTCATGGTGACGGTATCGCTGTACGCACCGGCCGCCGGGGTGGTGCCTGCCGCAGGTACCAGGCCGTAGACGATCAGCGGCACCGCCGAACCGGTGCCGGTGCCGGTCAGCACGCCGGTGGTGCTGTTCCACGGCACGGCGTGGGCGCTGTCCTGGTAGAGGTTATAGCTGATATAGGCCGGTACGCTGCTGGCCATGCGCCGCTGGCTGCCGGTGGCGTTGAGGCCGTTGTCCAGTGCCACGGTGTAGTTGGTGCCGGTGGTGCAGTTCAGCCCCAACGTGCCGGTGCCGCCGCTGCCGGTGGCGCTGGCGGTGATGACGTTAGCCAGTGAGGAGTAGGTGCCGAAGCTGATGGAGCCGAAGCTGTTGGTGGTGCCGGAGCTGGTGCCGCCGGTGACCACGCAGCCGGCGCCGATGGTCAGGGTGACGCCTAGCGTGCCCTGAATGGTGCCCGCCGCGTAGGAGGTGCCAGAGGCGCACAGCAGAAGCGCTGCCGAGGTTAATGCCGCCAGAGTCTTTTTCATCGTGGTTCCTTGCCGTAGTAGAGAAGCCTGCCAAAAAGCCCGAAAAATGAGTCAAATGCATTAATCTATTTACAGATTAATTAATAGAATAAGAACGTGAGAATGTCGCGCTAAAAGATTAAAAACTTTATTTATTTTTAACCGCGGTCGCAGGTTCGCTGCGGCGGCCGTGTCACCGGGCATGAACACTAAGGGGATATTGATAAGGTGGGTGGGAATATTATTACCTAATAAATAACGGAGCGCACTGACGGCGCTCCGTTGACGATGAAACTCACCAGGTGACGGTCATGGTGACGGTATCGCTGTACACGCCCGCCGCCGGGGTCGTTCCCGCCGCGGGCACCAGGCCGTAAACGATCAGCGGCACCGCCGATCCGGTGCCGGTGCCGGTCAGCGTGCCGGTGGTGCTGTTCCACGGCAGGGCGTGGGCGCTGTCCTGATAAAGGTTGTAGCTGATGTAGGCCGGCACGCTGCTGGCCATGCGCCGCTGGCTGCCGGAGGCGTTGAGGCCGTTGTCCAGCGCTACGGTATAGTTGGTGCCGGTGGTGCAGTTCAGCCCCAGCGTGCCGGTGCCGCCGCTGCCGGTGGCGCTGGCGGTGATGACGTTGGCCAGCGAGGAGTAAGTCCCGAAGCTGATCGAACCAAAGTCGTTGGTGGTGCCGGAACTGTTGCCGCCGGTGACCACACAGCCGGCGCCGATGGTGATCGTCACGCCCACCGTGCCCTGAATGGTGCCCGCTGCGTTGGCTGTGCCACTGATGCACAGCAGAGGTGCTACCGAGGTCAAAACCATCAGAGTTTTATTCATCATGATTCCTTGCCGTGTCAGAGAAAGCCCGCAAAAACGCCACCCAGAGCTGAGTTGAACGCATTAATTTACTTACATTTAAATTAATAGGATAAGAACGCGAAATTGTCTTGATCAAAGGCTAAAAACTTTTTTCTTCACCCGGCGGGAAAATACGGACGAGGAGGCGAGATAGTGCAAGTTGGAAATGATTAGAATAATAATGAATGGCGCTAGGAATATTATTAGCGTTATTTTGGCGCCGGGGAGTGCGGTTCCCCGGCACCGGATCGATTACAGGTGAAAATCCAGCGCGCCGTCGCGCACCAGCTCGCGCGGCAGGCTGTTCTTGATGCGGCTGCCGATGCGTTTGGCTATGCCCAGCGGTTGCCCCTGGTAGGTAACGATACATTCATCGCCGGCCGGCGGCTGCTCCGGGTAGAGATCGCGGCCGTGATACCACTCCTGCGCCAGCGCGGCGTCCAGCTCGAAACGCGGTTTGCCGCCGGTGCCCGCCAGCGCGATCGCCGCCTCGTGCTGCCAGCGGAAACCTTTCGGGAAACGTTCCGCCAGCTTGAGGCCGATACGTGAGAAACGCACTTTTCCGAACAGCGGTTCCAGCTCGGCCGGGAACAGCCAGACCTCCTTGTCGCGCTCCCACAGCCGGCTGTCATCGCCCCAGGTTAAGCCGGATGCGGCGGCGGCCTGGGCGACCAGAGCCGCCTCTTTGCCGGACAGCGGGCTGAACGGGAATTTACCCACCTTGTAGGTCGGCTTCGCCAACGGCGCCACGGCGCGCTGTTTGCGCAGGCGGGCGACGAAAAAGCCTTCGCTGTCGTAAATCTGCGGGAAGACGTGCAGGAAGCCTTCGGCGGTCAGCGCCTTGTCGGCGCCGGGGAACAGCGCCCCCAGCGGCTCGACGCTGACCGCGTCGCCGTAGGTGTCCAGCAGCCAGCGCACCACCTGTTGGTTTTCCTGCGCATTGAGCGTGCAGGTGGAGTAAACCATCACGCCGCCCGGCGCCAGCGCATGAAACGCGCTGTCGATCAGTTCGCGCTGGGTGGCGGCGATCTCGGCCACGCTCTGTGGCGACCAGTTGCTCATGGCGTCCGGATCCTTGCGCACCACGCCTTCGCCGGAGCAGGGGGCATCGAGCAGAATGGCGTCGAAGCTCTCCGGCAGCGCGGCGCCGAACACCCGCCCGTCGAAGTGGGTCAGCGCGGCGTTCTTCACGCCGCAGCGGCTGATATTGGCGTGCAGCACTTTTACCCGGCTGGCGGAGTATTCGTTGGCGACGATGCCGCCCTGATTGCCCATCAACGCGGCGATCTGGGTGGTTTTGGAGCCTGGCGCCGCCGCCACGTCCAGCACCCGATTCGGCGCCGCGTCGCCCGAGAACAGCGCGCTGACCGGCAGCATTGAACTGGCCTCCTGAATGTAGAACAGGCCGCTCAGGTGTTCGGCGGCGCTGCCCAGGCGCAGTTCTTCATCGTCGCGCTCGATCCAGAACCCTTCCGCGCACCAGGGGATGGGCTCCAGTCGCCAGTCGTAATCCTGCACCAGCGCCAGGAAGTCGGCGACGCTGATTTTCAGCGTGTTGACGCGCAGGCTGCGGCGCAGCGGGCGCTGGCAGGCGGCGATAAAATCGTCCATCGCCAGCTCGGCGGGCATGATGGCGCGGGTGGCGTCAAGGAAAGCGGGGGGCAGAAAAACGGCGGTGGATTTGGCCACGGGGCGAACTCTCAGGGTGCAATAAAGACAAGGGCGAGAGTTTATCACAAAGCGCAAAAAAACAGGGCCCGGCAATGCCGGGCCCTGAGGAAAATGCGAAATTTAATCGCGCGGAATGGCGGTGCCCCAGGTTTTCCAGTCCTTCGGCTCTTCCGGATTCAGCAGGAAGTGTTTGTTCGGCGTCGCTTTCGGCGCCAGCGGAATGGTCGGCGGCGTGGCGAAGGCGATACCGCCGCGGATGAACTGCTGGAAGGTGCCGCTCTTGATCACGCCGCCGGTCAGGCCAAACTGCAGGTTGTACCCCGAAGCCAGCCAGAACACGCTGTTGTTGCGCACCAGATGCTGATACTTCTTGCTGATGCGCAGCGCGACATGCACCCGGTCTGACATGGCGCCAAGGTAGAAGCCGGTAATGGTGCCGACCTCCACGCCGCGGAACAACACTGGCGTGCCGATCTGCAGCGAGCCGGTTTCGGCGGCGTCGAGCACCACGCTCAGGCCGTCCATATAGCGCGAGTCGGTGATGCTGGCCTGCTGCAGTTCGAAGGTGCGCAGCTCGCGGCCGCGCCCCGGCTCCACGTTGATATAAGGCTGGAGCAGGGTATCGAGATTGCTGACGCCGGCGGCGGAGATCTCCGGCGAAACGATCGAGAAGCGGCTGCCCAGGCGCGCGAAGGTCTGCACGTATTCCGGATACAGCACCGCTTTGGCCAACACTTCGTTGCGCTCCGGCGCCAGCTGCAGCGACTCCACCTGGCCGACGTCGATGCCGAGGTAGCGCAGCGGCATGCCCGCAGACAGCTTGCTGGCGTCGTAGGTTTTCAACGTGATTTGGCTGCCCACCGCGCGAGCGGCGGTTTCGCTGGCGTACAGCACGCGGTTGGCGCCCTTGTTCAGCGTCACGCCCTGCAGGTTGTCGAAGCTGATGGCGCCTTTCAGCGCGCGGTTAAGCGGCGAAGCCTGCACCGTCAGCCCGCTGCCGTTGAGCTGCACCTTGGCGCCGCCTTCGGCCCAGAAGATGCTTTCGCGGGTCAGCAGCTTGCGATATTCCGGGCTGATGTAGACGTCCACCTCAAACTCGTTGGCCTTTGGCCGCACGTTGACGATTTCGCCCACCTGGAATTTGCGATACAGCACCACTGAACCGGCCTGCACGTCCGGCAGGCTGGTGGCGCTGAGGGTCAGGGTGGTGGCCGGCGCGTTGCCGACGATGCCTTCCTCGGCTTTTTCGCTGTTGGCATACAGCGGGTATTGACCGCCCGGCTCCCCCTTGCTGCCGGGAATAATGCGCACGCCGCCGTCTACCCACTCCTGGGCGCTGGCGCCGAGTACTTCCATGCCGTCGATGCCCAGCTTGACGTCGAGACGGCTGTTGACCACGAATTTGCTGTCCTTGTGCAGCAGGCCGCGATATTGGGCGTCGATGGCGGCGGTAAACACCACGCCGCCGGCGGTCAGGGTGCGGCTCAGGATTTGGCCGACTTTCACGCCGTGTACCACCAGCGGCTGCCCCACGTCGATGCCGTAGCTTTGCGGCGCATTCAGCGTGACGGTCAGCACGCCAGGCTGTTGCAACAGCGTCTCGCTGCTGTCCAACACGTTGAAGCGCTGCTGCGGCTCGCCTTCACCCGGCACCAGCTCCAGCGTGGTGCCGGTCAGCAGCTGGCTGAGTTTGGCGTCGTTGAGGCTGATGCGCGGGCTGCGCATCACGATGCGGGTGCCGCTGCGCATCAGATCGACTACCGAAGGATCGATGGTCAGTTCACCGACCACTTTACTGTCCTGCTGCAACGTCAGCTTGGTCAGGGTGCCGACCTGCAGCCCCTGGTACATCAGCGGCGTGCGGTTTTCACTCAGGCTGTTGCCGCTCGGCAGATCCAGCAGGATATTGACGCCGCGCTGGCTGTGGGCCAAATCAGGATACAGGGCATAGCTCTGATCGCCCTTGGCCTGCTGACCATCGGCCGGCGAATCGAAGGCGATGGCGCCGTTGACCAGCGCCGCCAGGCTCTCCATCTGTACCGTCGCGCCGGACAGGCTGAAGTCGCCCTTGAAGCCGGAGACGTTCCAGAAGCGGCTGTTGTTTTTCACCAGGTTGGCGAAGCGGCGGTCGATCAACACGTCGATGGTCACGCCCTTGTTGCCTTCGCTGATGGTGTAGTCGTACACCTTGCCGACCGGGATTTTACGGTAGTAGACCAGCGAGCCGCTGTTGAGCGAGCCCAGATCGTCGGCGTGCAGGTGGATCATCAGCTCGCCGGTGTTCAGGCGGTATTTCGGCTGGGTGTCGAGCGCGGCGAAGTGGGTTTGCGCCTTGCCGCTGCCGGGCATCATGCCGATATAGTTGCCGCCGACCAGCGCATCGAGCCCGGAGACCCCGGCCAGCGAGGCTTTGGGCGTCACCAGCCAGAACTGGGTGCCTTCGCGCAGCGAGTCTTCCAGATCGCTTTTGATGCTGGCTTCCACCACGATGCTGCGCAGATCTTTGCTCAGGCTGATCTTCTGCACCGTGCCGACGTCAACGCCCTGGTAGCGCACCGGCGTGCGGCCGGCGACGATGCCCGCCGCCGATTGGAAATCGATGGTGACGGTGGTGCCGCGCTCCTGGAAATTGTTATAGACCAGCCACCCGGCGATCAGCAGGGCGATGAACGGCAGTAACCAGAACGGTGAAATGCGGCGTTTGTTCTTGACCCGCGCTTCAGTCGGTGTAGTCGGCGTTTCCTGTTGCATGTGCATCCCAAATCAATCGGCTATCCAGCCACTCAACGGCAAGAATAGTCAAAATGACCGCCGAGCCAAAGTAAAACGCGGCCGGTCCCATAGTAAAAGATAACAGCTGGTCGCGGTTTACCAGCGACATCATCAAGGCGATAACGAACAGATCCAGCATCGACCAGCGGCCGATCCAGGTGACCAGGCGCAGCAGACGAATGCGCGTCTTCAGGCTGTGCGAGGTTTTGAAGTGAATGCTGAACAGCAGCGTGATCAGCACGATCACCTTGGTAAAGGGCACCAGCACGCTGGCGATGAACACGATAGCGGCGATCGGCACGTTGCCGGAGGTGGCCAGCGAGACCACGCCGGAGAAGATGGTGTCTTCGAGCCGTGCGCCGTTGGCGTAAATGATGGAAATCGGCAGCAGGTTGGCCGGTATCAGCAGGATCATCGCGGCGATCAGCGCCGCCCAGGTTTTCTGCAGGCTGTAGGGCTGGCGGTGGCACATCGGCACGTGGCAGCGCGGGCAGCGGCCGCGCGCGTCGGGATAGCCGGTATAGTGGCAAGACAGGCAAATGTGCAGCGCCGCCGGCGGGCCTTCCGGCTGCTCCTGCGGGTAGTAACGCTCCCACAGCTGCTCCAGGTTGGCGTGGATCAGCGTCAGGATGCTGAGCAGGGTGAGCGACAGGTAGGCGATCAGCGCGCTGCCCGCCTGGATGTCGGCGTAATCCTGCACCTTGATCGCCGCCACCGCCATACCGATCAGATAGATGTCCAGCATCACCCACTCTTTCAGTCGCTCCAACATCAGCAGCACCGGGCGCAGGTTCATGCCGAGCGCGTGGCCGACGCGCAGGTAGAGCAGCGACAGTGCCAGCGTCAGCGGGGCGCCGAGGGTACAGAACGCCACCATGCTGGCGGTCAGCGGATCGCCCTGGCGGCTCATCTGCCAGATGCCCTCCAGCAGGCTGGCGTCGATGCGCGTGCCGAGCAGGCGGATGCTGATCAGCGGCTCGGTGAAGGCGAACGGCATCAGCAGCAGCATGGCGATCGCCATGGCGGTCAGGCGCGTCATCGACCAGTCGCGGCCGCTGACCACCTTGGCGTTGCAGCGCGGGCAATAGGCGGCCTGATTGCCGCTGAGCGGCGGCAGCACGAACAGCAGGTCGCACTCGCAGCAGCGCTGGTGGCGCGCTTTGGAAAGGGGGGCGGTGATCGCATGTATTTTCATTTTTGACAAGTCGCTGCCCTTGAGCCCGCCGGAAGTGTCAGCGTAGCTGAAAAATAAACCGGCCGCGTCACCGGCGATCGGGCGCCGGACGGTAAAACGAGGTAAACCGGGATTCTGAGCGGCAAACATACCGCGAGCGGGAGGGTTTTGTGAAGCAACAGATGATTAACCTTGTGGCTATACGCATTTAATGCTTATTTTATAGAGCCTAAGCTTTGGGCTTCTGGCCATCTTCACTGTTTCAATGGTTAACACATGACAAAAGAACAATTCTACGCGGAATTAAAACGTGACCTGAGCGCGTTGCTCGGCGGGGAGACCAACTTTATCGCGGCGCTGTCCAACGCCAGCGCGTTGATCAACGAGCGTCTGGATGACGTGAACTGGGTCGGTTTCTATCTGATGGAGGGCAACCAGCTGGTGCTGGGGCCGTTCCAGGGCAAGATTGCCTGCGTGCGCATCCCGGTGGGCAAGGGCGTGTGCGGTACGGCGGTGGCGGAAAATCGCGTGCAGCGCGTCGGTGACGTGCATGCGTTTCCGGGCCATATCGCCTGCGATGCGGCCAGCAATGCGGAAATCGTGCTGCCGCTGGCGGTTGGCGGCCGGGCAATCGGGGTTTTGGATATCGACAGCACGGTTTATCAACGCTTCGACGAACAGGATGAAGTGGGCCTGAAAGCAGTGGTGGCGGGGCTTTGTGAGCAACTGGAACAGTGTGACAGTGCGAAATATGTGACTGTAGCGGCAAGTTGATCGACGGTTAACGTGGCAATTACCGATGGCGTCATTATAATGACGCCTGTTCATGCCTGTGGCTTGTTGGCAATACCGTTGTAATCAGGAAATTTCATGGAAAATCAACCTAAGTTGAACTCTAGTAAAGAAGTCATTGCTTTTCTTGCCGAGCGTTTTCCGCTCTGCTTTAGCGCCGAAGGCGAAGCTCGTCCGCTGAAAATCGGTATTTTTCAGGATTTGGTAGAGCGCGTGCAGGGGGAAGAGAATCTCAGCAAAACGCAATTGCGTTCTGCCCTGCGCCTATATACCTCAAGCTGGCGTTATCTGTACGGTGTCAAGGTTGGCGCACAGCGCGTCGATCTGGACGGCAATCCGTGCGGAGAACTGGAGCAGCAGCATGTCGATCATGCTCGCCAGCAGCTTGAAGAAGCCAAAGCGCGCGTTCAGGCACAGCGTGCCGAACAAAACGCCAAAAAACGTGAAGCCGCCGGCGAATCCGCCGATGCCGCTCCGCGCCGTCCGCGTCCAGCCGGTAAAAAGCCTGCTGCACGTCGCGAAGGCGGAGCCGCGCCGGAAAACCGCAAGCCGCGCCCACAAACTCGCCCACAGCCCGCTCGCCAACCTCGTGAAGCAAAAGAGGAAAGCCAGCCGCGTTATGCGCCAGTCACGGATATCTCTAAACTGCAAATTGGCCAGGAAATCAAAGTCAGAGCAGGCAAGAGCGCGATGGATGCTACCGTACTCGAAATCGCTAAAGATGGCGTACGTGTGCAGCTCTCTTCCGGTCTGGCGATGATTGTGCGCGCAGAACACTTGCAGTTCTGATACGGAGGCCAACCAAGGCATGAACAAATTCGTCAGATTAACAGCGATTGCAGGGCTGCTGTGGGCGGGTGTCAGTTACGGCGCGGAAACAGCCAACATCCGCATCGGCCAACTGCCCCAACTGCAACAGGAACCCCAGCACGCTACGGTGAGTGAGCGCGTCACCTCGCGCTTCACTCGCTCTCATTACCGCCAGTTTGCCCTCGATGCGGAGTTTTCAGGCAAGATCTTCGATCGCTACCTGAATATGCTGGACTACAACCATAACGTGTTGCTGGCCTCCGACGTGGCGCAGTTCGCCGGCAAACGTAATCAGGTTGGCGAAGAGCTGAAAACCGGCAAGCTGGACACCTTCTACGCGCTGTTCAATCTGGCGCAGAAACGCCGCTTTGAGCGTTACTCCTATGCGTTGTCATTGCTGGAAAAGCCGATGAACTTCACCGGCAATGGCACTATCGATCTCGACCGCAGCAAAGCGCCGTGGCCGAAAGACAAGGCCGAACTGGATAGCCTGTGGGATGCGAAAGTCACCTATGACGAGCTGAACCTCAAGCTGACCGGCAAGACCGACAAAGAAATCCGCGACACGCTGACCAAGCGTTATCAGTTCGCCATCAAGCGCCTGACGCAAAGCAACAGCGAAGACGTCTTCCAGCTGGCGATGAATGCCTTTGCGCATGAAATCGACCCGCACACCAACTATCTGTCTCCGCGCAACACTGAGCAGTTCAACACCGAGATGAGCCTGTCGCTGGAAGGCATCGGCGCGGTGCTGCAGATGGATGACGACTACACCCTGATCAACTCGATGGTGCCGGGCGGTCCGGCGGCGAAGAGCAAGGCGATCACCGTGGGCGATCGCATCGTCGGCGTCGGCCAGGCCGGCAAACCGATGGTGGACGTGATCGGCTGGCGTCTTGACGATGTGGTGTCGTTGATCAAAGGGCCGAAAGGCAGCAAGGTGCGCCTGGAAGTCCTGCCGGCCGGCAAGGGCACCAAAACCCGCGTGGTCACCTTGACCCGCGAGCGCATCCGTCTGGAAGACCGCGCGGTGAAAATGACCATCAAGACCGTCGGCAAAGAGAAGGTGGCGGTGTTCGACATCCCAGGCTTCTACGTCGGTCTGACCGATGACGTGAAAGTGCAGCTGCAGAAGATGGCCAAGCAGAACGTCAAGAGCGTGATCATCGACCTGCGTACCAACGGCGGCGGCGCGCTGACCGAAGCGGTGTCGCTGTCCGGCCTGTTCATTCCGAGCGGCCCGGTGGTACAGGTGCGCGACAACAACGGCAAAGTGCGTGAAGACGCCGACACCGATGGCGTAACTTACTACAAAGGTCCGCTGGTGGTGCTGGTCGATCGCTTCAGCGCCTCCGCCTCCGAGATCTTCGCGGCGGCGATGCAGGACTACGGCCGCGCGCTGATCGTCGGCGAACCGACCTTCGGGAAAGGCACCGTGCAGCAGTACCGTTCGCTGAACCGCATCTACGACCAGATGCTGCGCCCTGAGTGGCCGGCGCTCGGCTCGGTGCAGTACACCATTCAGAAGTTCTACCGCGTCAATGGCGGCAGCACCCAGCGCAAGGGCGTGACGCCGGATATTCTGATGCCGACCGGTGTCGATCCGGCGGAAACCGGCGAAGCGTTTGAAGACAACGCCATGCCGTGGGACAGCATCAATGCGGCGACCTACAGCAAGACCGGTGATCTGACGCCGTTCGAGCCGGAGCTGCTGAAAGATCACCAGCAGCGCATTGCGCAAAATCCGGAGTTCCAGTACATCGCGCAGGATATCGCGCATTACAAGGCGCTGAAGGATAAACGCAACATCGTGTCTCTCAATTTGGCGGTACGCGAGAAAGAGAACCATGATGACGATGCGACCCGTCTGAAACGCATCAACGAGCGCCTGGAACGCGCGGGCAAGAAGCCGCTGAAATCGCTCGACGATCTGCCGAAGGATTACCAGGAACCGGATCCGTACCTGGATGAAACCGTGCATATCGCGCTGGACCTGGCTCATCTGGAAAAAGATCAGCCCGCTCAGCAGCCCACGCCGGCCAAATAAGGCCACGGTTTTGCCTGTGAAAAACGCACCCTCGGGTGCGTTTTTTTATGGCCGCGTCACGCGCGGCTCAGACGGCTTTCTTGCGGTGGCGCAGCCCGAGCTGGATGCAGGAAACCACCACCAGCAGGCAGCCGAGCAGCGACAGCAACAGCGGGACTTCGTGCCAGAACAGCCAGCCCCAGGCGATATTGAACACGATGCCGATATAGCGCACCACCGAGACCACGATCAGGTTATCGGAAGAGAAGGCCTGGGTTAAGACGACCTGTCCCAGCAACGAAACCAGCGCGATGGCGAGCAGAATGGCAAACTGGTAGGCGTTGGGCCAGACGAACGCGTTCCACATCAGCGGCAGCGAAATCAGCGTTGCGATAAACAGGAAATAGAACACGATCTCGTAGTTGTGGTGGCGCTTGCTGAGTTTGTTGACCGACAGATAGGCGATCGAGGCGAACACCGCGCTCATCACGCCCACCAGCGATGCCAGGGTATAGGCCGAGAAGTGCCACGGCCGCACCAGCAGCACGGCGCCGATGATGACCAGCGCCAGCCAAAATGCGGTATTGGCGCTGACCCGTTCACGCAGCACCAGCAAGGAGAGCAGAATGGAGAAAAACGGCGACAGGTAGGCCAGCATGCTGGCATCGGCGAGCGTGAGGTGGGCGATGCTGTAAAAATAACAGATGAGATACAGTCCGCCCATAGTGCCTCGCAGTACCAGCAGCGGCCGGTCTTCGCGGCTGAAGGCAACGCCGTGGCGATACATCAGCAGCAAAACCAGCAGGCAGCCGATGCTGCTGCGAAAGAACACGATTTCCCCGGTGGGGATGTCGTCGGCGATGGTTTTGACCAGCGCGTTCATGACGCTGAAAATCAGCGAGGCGAAAATGGCCAGCAGCGCACCCTGATTCATGCTTGCCCCCGCCACTGTCGGTAGGTGATGGCCGCCTGTTCGTCGCAGGTGTCGTTCAGCAGCGAACCGTGGCAGCGCGCTGCGCCGACCCGGGCGATGAAGGCCTGCAGCGCCTGCTGAAAGCGCGCCAACAGGCGCTGGGCGGTGGGCATCTCGACGCCAAGCCGCTGCGCCAACAAGACCAGCGCGCGGAGTTTTCGCACGTCTTCCAGCGGCACGCGCGGCAGGCGCCACAGCCCTTTAGCATCCTGAAAGACGCGGGCGACCCTGACGGCGGAAAAATCATAGTAACGGCCCTGCGCATCCGGTTCGGAATAGGGATCGACCAGCAGCGCGGTATAGCGCGTAAACAGCGCATAGCGTTGCTCCGCCGGCGCGAGCTGCGGGAAATGGTCAATCCAGCGGCGGCTCACCATGCGGGAGGGAACCGGGTAGCTGTCGTCGTTCAAAAAGCGCAGCAGGTTGATGCCCTCGACGCCGAGATGGTTGAGCAGCCTTTTGTAATCCTCCGACAGTTCGAGCATATCAGCGATCACCTCGGGGCAGATGGGGCCCTCGGGGTGGGTTTTATACAGGTATTGCACCGGCGCCTGCGGCTGGAATATCGCCTGCAGCGTGGTGTCGGCCAGCGCCAGCGGCGGATGAACATAGTTGGTGATGCTGAAGCGCTCGGCGGCCAGCAGGCTGTCGCAGCGCCGGGCGTCGATAGCGTGACGCGCCAGCACCGAGCCGATCCAGTCGAGTTCGGCGCCGTCTGACGCCGGGCTTTGGGCCGCGAGATAGATCCGCTGTTTAAAGGCCTTGGTAAAGGCGCGATAGGGCTGCGCCGCATCCTGATATTTGGTGTCGGCGTAATAACTGGACAGACTGATGATCCCGACGTGGGATTGGCCGGCCGCCTGCAACAGGTTTTGCACCATCAGGCCGGAGCCGATGGATGGGGAAAGCAGGATCAACGAACGCAGGTGGGGTAAGGTGGCCCACGGCACCTGCCGCAACACCTCGTAATAGCGATCGGCGGGCACGGCGAGGATCAGCCGCTGCCAGTCGCCGCCGATCAGCGACAGATCGTCGCAGTAGCTGTCAATCGTCACCTGCGTATCGTTCTGGGTACGCTGGGCCTTACCTGCGCCCGTCAGAAACAGGCTGGGCGTGTGCGCCAGATGTGCCTTCAGGCGTTGCCCTTTCTCGCTGGGGCGATTGTACAGGCCGATGCGCGTGTCAGCCGCGGCCTGGATATCCGCAGCCAATTGGATCGCCGCCGGACCGGCGCCGAGGATCAGGGTAGGAAACGCGTTATTCATGGCGATGAGACTCCAAAATCAAGAGATCGTACAGCGGGGTGGCAACCGGTTTACCGCTGACGCGCCAGGGTGAACTGGCAGCCAGATGGTGATAAGGGCAGTTGAAGATCGACTTAAGGCCGTTACCGTAGCGCAGCAGCAGTTTGCCGCGCTGAGGCAGTAAAGGCCGCAGCTGCGTCAGCAGGGTCTGCTTGTCCGCCACCAGAGAGGCGATGATGATGTGATCGATGTCGCGATCGGTCAGGCCGTTCAATTTATCGATGCAGGGGATTTGCCGTGACAGCCCCAGATGGCGCGTGAGGCGGCGGGCAAAACGCTGGGCCGCCGGGTCGCAATCGTAGCAAATGACGGTGGCGGAGAGCCTGGCGACCAGCGCCAGCGCGGTGGTGGGCAAGGCACCGCTGCCCACCAGCAACACTCGTTCGCCGGGCTTGATGTCGGCGGCGGCGATCTCCAGCTGCAGAGCGCTATCGAAACTGTTCAGGTAGGCGTTGGCCTGCGCCGGCTCCCGGCAGAGCGTGGCGACGCGATGCTTCTCGTAATCGCACAAGGCGGCATTGGCGACCGCTCGCAGCTGGGCGATCTGCGCCGTTATCAAACGGTCGTTTTCCAGCTTGCGGCGATAGGCCTGCAGCTGCGGCAGATCGTTAAAGGCCTGCAGGCGACTGAAGCGCCGTTCCAGCAGGGAAAAATGGCGCCGGTCTTGCCGGGCGGAACGGTGGAGCTGGTGGATTTCCTGTTGCAAGCCGGCGAGTTGCGCCAGCATGTCCGCCTTGGTCAGAGTGTACATGGGGTTTCTCCGTGTGCGTGTAACAGCTGTGTCGGCAGCAGAAAGGGGTAACCTTGGGGGCTGATGCCGCTTTCGATACCGACGCCAAATACGCGGGACATCATCGGGTGCCCCATCATCTGATGGGTGTCGCCGTGGCAAATGACGCGTCCGTGCTCGAGCAAGGTGAGAGAATGGCAGTAGCGCAGCGCCAGCCCCAGATCGTGGATCACCAGCAGCGTGATGCAGCGATGACGCCGGCTGTAGCCGGCGATCTGATTGAGCACGCGCAGCTGATGGTGGATGTCCAGCGCGCTGGTGGGCTCGTCGAGTAAAATGAGCTGCGGCTGAGAGACGAAGGCCTGCGCCAGCATCACCAACTGCCGTTGGCCGCCGCTGAGGCGGTTGAAGGGGCGATCGGCAAGCGCCGAAATGCCGCATTCCGCCAGCGCCTGTTCGACCGCGTCGGCCTGGGCAGCGCTGACGCGCCAGCCCAACTGCCGTACCTTGCCCAGCAGCACCATGTCAAACGCGGTCAACGCCGACTCGCTGCGATTGAGCTGCGGCACATAGGCGATGCGGCTGGTTTTCGGATCGAGCGGGCGCTCGCGGTAGGCGATAGCGCCGCTGTGCGGCAGCATGCGATTGATTGCTTTGAGCAGCGTGGATTTGCCGGCGCCGTTGGGGCCGATGATGCCGCCGAGCTTTGCCTCCGGCCAGGCCAATGAAACGTCGGCTAACAGCTGACGTCGATGCAGCGTGACGCCGACGCCGGTGAGGGTCAGTTGAGTCATGGGCGTTTAACCTGTCGGGTAACGAAGTAGAACAGCACCGGCACGCCGATTAAGGCGATAACGATGCCGATGGGCACTACGCCGTTCGGCAGCACCAGTTTGGCGACGATCGACGCGCACAGCAGCAGCAGGCTGCCGCAAAGGGCGGAAATGCAGATCAGATAGCGTTGATCCTCGCCCACCAGAAAACGGGCGAAATGCGGGGCGATCAGCCCGACGAACCCGATGGTGCCGACAAACGAGACCGAGGCGGCCGTCAGCAAGGTCGCCAGCAGAAAGGCCAGCTTGCGCAGCGCGCTGACGTTGATGCCCAGCCCCTGGGCCTGCTCTTCGCCGGCGGACAGTGCGGTCAGGCGCCAGGCCAGCCGCAGGCTGACGACCAACGCGCAGAGCAACACGGCGCCAGCGATCGCCACCCCGTGCATATTGGCTTTGAGCAGGCTGCCGAACAGCCAAAAGACGATTTGCTGCATGGCTTCCGGCGAGGCCAGAAACAGCAGCAGGGATTGCAGCGACTGAAAGAAGAACAGCACTACGATGCCGCTCAGCACCAAAATTTGCGGCGTCATACCGCGGCGCTGTCCCAGCAGATAGATAGGCACGCAGGCCAACAGCGCCATCAGCGAAGCCAGCAGCGGCGTGCCCAGCGCCAGCGTGCCGCCCAGGCTGAATCCGGTGATGATCGACAGCGCCGCGCCAAATCCCGCGGCGGCCGAGATCCCCAGCGTATAGGGGCTGGCGAGGGGGTTGGCCAGCACGGTCTGCATCAACAGACCGGCCAGCGCCAAACTGGCGCCCACCACCAACGCGGTGAGCGTCATCGGTAAGCGAATCGACCAGAAAACCACCCGATGCAGCTCGTTGTCTGGCGCGGCGCCGGGCCAGAGCATTCGCACGATATCCGTGAGGCCAAGGTGCGCGGCACCGACGGTCAGATCGACGACGGCGGCCGTCAGCAGTGCGCCGAGCAGCGCCAGCGTCAATAGCCCGCGGCGCAGCCTGCGCCGTTGTAAAAACGTACGTCCTGTGTGGGCCACGGCTACTCTCCTTGCCAGCGTTGCAGGAAGACGCCGTCAGCCTCTATCGGTAAGTATTGGCGGTAGAACTGCGCCAGGTTGCGTGGGGGATCGACATCGGCAAACGCGGCCGGATAGAGGGCTTTCGCCAGATACTGAACAAAAATAAAGTCGTAAATCGTGCGCGCGCCGCCATGGTAGAGCGCATAGAGGCGCTGGTCTTTTATCGCCGGCAGCTGCGGCCAACCGGCACGCCGGGCGTACTGAGCGAGGCGTGCCTGAAGGGGGGCAACCTGTGCGCCGTAGCCCATCGGTACGGCATTTGGCATGTTTTCCCAGTCGCCGCCGGCGAGGAAAATGACGTCCGGCTTTTGGGTCAGTACATAGTCGGCGCGTAAAGGCGCGGGGCTACCGACGACGCCGGCGGCGATATTGCGGGCGCCGGCCAGCTGTAACAGCGGCCCCCAGACGGAGGCGCCATAGCTGCTGCTGTATTCGCCGGGCCCCTTGTCGCCGAGTTCGATATAAGCGGTCGGTGGCGGCAGCTGCGCCTCGCGAATACGCCGCTGAGTATCTTCAAGGCTCTGTCGATACTCGCTGGCCAGCCGTTCCGCCCGCTCGGGGTGGCCCATCGCCTGACCCATGGCCCGAATGCTGGCGAGTTTGACTTCCGCACCCTGGTTGAAGTCGACGACGATGTAAGGAATGTTGAGCTGTTGCAGTACCGGCAGGTAGTTGGCGAAGCCGTCGAGCTGCCACTTCGCCAGGATCAGCAGGTCTGGCCGCGTGGTCAGCAGGCGTTCGAAGTCAAAGCTCTGATTATAGAGCGAACCGACATCGACCAGCTGAGCGAGCCGCGGCAGAGCCGCCTGATAACGCGGCCATTGGCTGGTGCGCAAGGCCCAGTCGCTTTTAGAGAAGGTGGCCACCTGTTGAAAACTATCCGGGCCGTTCACCGCCAGAAAATCTTCGTAGTAAAAGCCGATATAGGCGCGTTGTGCGGGGGCGGCCAGGGTGACCTGGCGTCCTTCTGCGTCGGTGAGGTGAATTTCAGCTTGCGCGACGTGGCAAAAGAGCAGCCACGCAGTCAGCAGACAGACGAAGCGAGGTAACATGATTGACATCCCTTTACGATTAATTGTGATGTTATAATGTAACAATTAATCGCGGGATTCAAACTTTCCTGTCAGGCGAGGCGAGGCGAGCGCTGCGTGAGCGAAGGCGGTGAGAGCCTGCCGGCCATAAAAAGTGTGCGGGCAATTTTTCACGACGTCATTTTGCGTGGGCCAATGATTTTTTCCGCGAAATCCCTCCGCCTTGCGCAACAATCGTTTACAATTTGCCAAATCCCGATCGCGCGCCGTTTTTGTAAAGTTTCGTATTTTTAGTAGGTTAATGCCGTGCGACTCTTGAAACTGTGACGAATGCCCATACGATCTAGGGTATCTTAGACAGCGTTTTGTTAACATTTATGAGGAAGTAAACATTTTATGATGCGTATAGCTCTGTTCCTGCTCACCAACCTGGCGGTGATGTTGGTTTTCGGGCTGGTGCTCAGCCTGACAGGAATCCAATCCAGTAGCGTTCAGGGCCTGATGATCATGGCCGGTCTGTTCGGCTTCGGCGGCGCTTTCGTGTCGTTGCTGATGTCCAAGTGGATGGCGCTGCGCTCCGTCGGTGGGGAAGTGATTGAACAACCGCGTAACGAAACCGAAAACTGGCTGCTGGAAACGGTACGCCGTCAGTCGCAGCAGGCGGGCATCGCCATGCCGCAGGTCGCTATCTACCACGCGCCGGACATCAACGCCTTCGCCACCGGCGCACGCCGCGACGCCTCGCTGGTCGCCGTCAGCACCGGCCTGCTGCAGAGCATGAGCCGCGACGAAGCGGAGGCGGTCATCGCGCACGAAATCAGCCACGTCGCCAACGGCGATATGGTGACCATGACCCTGATTCAGGGCATCGTGAACACCTTCGTCATCTTCATTTCGCGCCTGATCGCGCAGGTCGCCGCCGGTTTCCTCGGCAACCGCGATGGCGAAGGGGAAGGCAACGGCAACCCGATGATTTACTTCGCGGTGTCGATGGTGCTGGAACTGGTGTTCGGCATCCTGGCAAGCATCATCACCATGTGGTTCTCGCGTCACCGTGAGTTCTACGCCGACGCCGGCTCCGCCAAGCTGGTGGGCCGCGAGAAGATGATCGCCGCCTTGCAGCGCCTCAAAACCAGCTACGAACCGCAGGAAGCGGGCAGCATGATGGCGTTCTGCATCAACGGTAAATCCAAGTCGTTCAGCGAGCTGTTCATGTCGCACCCGCCGCTCGACAAGCGCATCGAAGCGCTGCGTTCCGGCCAGTACCTGAAGTAATTGGCTGAATGAAAGGAAAAACCCCGGCTAGCCGGGGTTTTTTTATGTCCGCTATTTCACCTCGCGGCTTGGCTGCGCCGTTTGCGCCGTCGATTGGGTGATACGCAGGCTGCTGACCGCCGCCGCCAGGGTGGCGAACACGCCGGCCAGGATCAGCGAAGCGTGAGTGCCGGAGGTGGGGAACAGGTTGAACATCAGCGCCACCAGCGCGGCCCCCGAGGTTTGCCCCAGCAGGCGCGCGGTGCCCAGCATGCCGCTGGCGCCGCCGCTGCGGTTGCGCGGCGCGGCGGAGATGATGGTGTGGTTGTTGGGCGACTGGAACAGGCCGAAGCCGGCGCCGCACAGCACCATGCGCCAGATAATGTCCCCATCCGACGGAGCCGCGGGCAGCAGCGCCAGCGAGAACAGCCCGATCGCGAACACCGCCAGCCCAATGCAGCCCAGCAGGCCGGCGTGCACGCGTTCCACCAGCCGGCCGGCGATCGGCGCCATCACCACGATCGCCAGCGGCCACGGCGTCAGCAGCAGCCCGGTTGCCACTTCGTCGCGGCCCAATGCGCTTTGCAGGAAGAACGGCAACGACACCATCGCCAGCATTTGCGCGGCGAACGAGCAGATTGAGGTGCCCATCGACAGGGCGAAGATCGGGATGCGCAGCAGGT
>DWQP01000026.1:0-30458 GCA_018237385.1 Apodemia murphyi | reverse complement strand
TCGCTTGCTAACTCGAGGTGGCGTATATTACGCTTTCCTCTTTCAGAGTCAACCCTAATTTTCAGGATTTTTTCTCTGCGACCCCCGGATACTCTGTGAAGTTGTTCACATGTTCCGTGTCGATGGAGGCGCATTATAGGGAGTTCCTCGCAGGCCGCAACAGGTATTTTCAGCAAAAACGATCGTTCGCTGCATTCCACAGCAAAACCCCGCCTTATACCCACTTGCACACAGTGTTATCCACAGATGCGATTTGTACGGAAAATTTACGAGCACCACGCAAACGTTTTCGCTACAATTCCCCGCGACGAAACGATCCCCCTTTTTATGGGGGCGTTACCTGAATATGTGCCTGCCCCTCCCTTATAAGGCAAAAACCCTTCCTTATAGAGAGAACGAGGTGAACATTCACGTAACGCTCTTTAATTGCGACTCAAAGCCAAGGGATAAAACCATGCAACAACCTCGTCCAATCCGCCGGGCCCTGCTCAGCGTGTCTGACAAAGCCGGTATCGTTGAATTCGCCGAAGCGCTTTCCCAGCGCGGCGTTGAACTGCTCTCCACCGGCGGCACCGCTCGCCTGCTGGCAGACGCCGGTCTGCCCGTTACCGAAGTTTCCGACTACACCGGCTTCCCGGAGATGATGGACGGACGAGTTAAGACCCTGCACCCGAAAGTTCACGGCGGTATCCTTGGCCGCCGCGGCCAGGACGACGCCATCATGACTCAGCATGACATCAAACCTATCGACATGGTGGTCGTCAATCTGTATCCATTCGCCCAAACCGTGGCGCGCCCGGATTGCTCGCTGGAAGACGCGGTCGAGAATATCGATATCGGCGGCCCGACCATGGTGCGCTCCGCCGCCAAGAACCATAAAGACGTCGCCATCGTGGTGAAGAGCAGCGACTACGTCGCCATCATTACCGAGATGGATAACAACGACGGCTCGCTGCGCTATGCCACCCGCTTCGATCTCGCCATCAAGGCCTTCGAGCACACCGCCGCCTACGACAGCATGATCGCCAACTACTTCGGCGCGCTGGTGCCGGCGTACCACGGCGAGACCGAGCAGCCGTCCGGCCGCTTCCCGCGCACCCTGAACCTCAACTACATCAAGAAGCAGGATATGCGCTACGGTGAAAACAGCCACCAGCAGGCCGCCTTCTATATAGAAGAAGAGGTAAAGGAAGCGTCCGTCGCGACCGCCGAGCAGCTGCAGGGCAAGGCGCTGTCTTATAACAACATCGCCGATACCGACGCCGCGCTGGAATGCGTGAAAGAGTTCGCCGAACCGGCCTGCGTGATCGTCAAGCACGCCAACCCTTGCGGCGTGGCGATCGGCGACGACATCCTGGCCGCCTACGAGCGCGCTTACCAAACCGACCCGACCTCCGCCTTCGGCGGCATCATCGCCTTTAACCGCGAGCTGGACGCCGCCACCGCGCAGGCGATCATCAGCCGCCAGTTCGTGGAAGTGATCATCGCGCCAAACGTCACCCAGGAAGCGCGCTCCCTGCTGGCCGCCAAGCAGAACGTGCGCGTGCTGGCCTGCGGCCAGTGGCAGCAACGCATGGCGGGGCTGGACTTCAAGCGCGTCAACGGCGGCCTGCTGGTGCAGGATCGCGATCTGGGCATGGTGACCGCCGCCGATCTGCGCGTGGTATCCGAGCGCCAACCGACCGAACAGGAACTGCGCGACGCGCTGTTCTGCTGGAAAGTGGCCAAGTTCGTGAAATCCAACGCCATCGTTTATGCACGTGACAACATGACCATCGGCATAGGCGCCGGCCAGATGAGCCGCGTTTACTCCGCCAAGATCGCCGGCATCAAAGCGGGCGATGAAGGGCTGGAAGTTAAAGGATCTGCCATGGCCTCCGATGCCTTCTTCCCGTTCCGCGACGGCATCGATGCCGCGGCGGCGGTCGGCATTACCTGCGTGATCCAGCCAGGCGGCTCTATCCGCGACGACGAAGTGATCGCCGCCGCCAACGAACACGGCATCGCCATGATCTTTACCGACATGCGTCACTTCCGCCATTAATTCCTTTTGCCGCGTGCGCTCCGGCGCACGCCATTCGTGGAGCCCCTGATGAACATTTTGATTATCGGCAATGGCGGGCGCGAGCACGCGCTGGCCTGGAAAGCCGCCCAGTCTCCGCTGGCGGACAAAGTTTACGTTGCGCCGGGCAATGCCGGCACCGCGCTGGAAGCCAATCTGGAAAACGTGGCGATCGCCGCCACCGACATCCCTGCCCTGGTCGCTTTCGCCCAGAGCCATGACATCGGTCTGACCATCGTCGGGCCGGAAGCCCCGCTGGTGATCGGCGTGGTCGACGCCTTCCGGGCCGCCGGCCTGAAAATCTTCGGCCCGTCGCAGGCCGCCGCGCAGCTCGAAGGCTCCAAAGCCTTCACCAAGGATTTCCTGGCGCGCCACCGCATCCCGACCGCCGAATATGAAAACTTCACCGAGGTGGAGCCGGCACTGGCCTATGTGCGCCGCAAAGGCGCGCCGATCGTCATCAAGGCCGATGGCCTGGCGGCCGGTAAAGGCGTGATCGTCGCGATGACGCTGCAGGAAGCGGAAGAAGCGGTGCGAGACATGCTGGCCGGCAACGCCTTCGGCGACGCCGGTCATCGCATCGTGGTGGAAGAGTTCCTCGACGGCGAAGAAGCCAGCTTCATCGTGATGGTCGACGGCGAGAACGTGGTGCCGATGGCCACCAGCCAGGACCACAAACGCGTCGGCGACGGCGATACCGGCCCGAACACCGGCGGCATGGGGGCCTACTCCCCGGCGCCGGTCGTGACCGATGAAATCCACCGGCGCGCCATGGATCAGGTGATCTGGCCGACGGTACGCGGCATGGCGGCGGAAGGCAACACCTACGTCGGCTTCCTGTACGCCGGCCTGATGATCGCCGCCGACGGCCAGCCGAAGGTGATCGAATTCAACTGCCGTTTTGGCGATCCGGAAACCCAGCCCATCATGCTGCGCCTGCGCTCCGATCTGGTGGAACTGTGCCTGGCGGGTGCCGAAGGCCGCCTGAACGAGAAAAGCTCTGACTGGGACGAACGCCCTGCGCTCGGCGTAGTGCTGGCGGCCGGCGGTTATCCGGGCGACTATCGCAACGGCGAAGTTATCCAGGGATTGCCGCAGCAGGAAAGCGCCGACGGTAAGGTCTTCCATGCCGGCACACGCCTGCAGGGCGATGACGTCGTCACCAACGGCGGCCGCGTGCTGTGCGTAACCGCATTGGGCGACACCGTGGCGCAGGCGCAGCAACGTGCCTACCTGCTGGCCGAAGGCATTGAGTGGCCGGGCAGCTTCTGCCGCAAAGACATCGGTTATCGCGCGATTGCGCGCGGCAAGTGATTTGACCGTATAAGGGCATGACGAGAGGCTCCGCAGCGCGGGGCCTTTTTTATAGCTGGTCTTCTTTCGGTTCCCAGCTGCAGAAGTCGTCGTTCGCCACCAGCAGCAGTTCGCTGCCTTCCGGCGCTTCCAGCCAGGCGACGCTCACCGGCCGGCTGCTGCTGCGGGCACGCTTCTCGATCCAGACGATGGAGGCGGCATCCAGCCCTGGTTTCATGCGTTGGCCGTCGCAGGTTTGCACCTCGCCCTGCATCCAACGCCCCTGCAGCAATTTCACCTTGCCGGCGCGCAGCGCATTGCTCACTTCGAGGATCCGCCGCGCCTGGTATTGGTACAGGGCGATTTCATCGCGGGTCAGCGGTTCGCGGCGTGTCGCCAGTTGGCGCTGCATAAAGCTCACCGTGCCGTCGTCGGCAAAGCGCAGTTGAATAGAGTCTCGATCGCCATCGGCATCGTTACGTTTGATTTGGCGCAGCACGTCGCCCTGATAGGTGTACAGCGTGGTGATGGTACCCGGACCGCGGTAAGGGCTGTAGACGCTGACCAGCACCTGCGGACGATGTTGCTCATCGTCTTTACGCCACAGGCGTATCACGCCCTGATCGGCCACAAAGCCGCTGGCGGTAAAGCTGGGGATATCGGAATGGAAACTGCAGGCGCTCAGACCGAGGGCAATGCCGGCGGCCATGAAGGCCCGACGAGTAAACAAAAGGGGCGCCATCGCCCCTCTGTTTAATCTTTTCACCGAGGCGCGGTCTTATTTAACAGCGTCTTTCAGTGCTTTGCCAGAAACGAACGCAGGCACGTTGGCTGCTGCGATTTTGATTTCTTTGCCAGTCTGCGGGTTGCGGCCAGTGCGCTCGCTACGATGGTTTACTTTGAAAGTACCGAAGCCAACCAATTGTACTGCATCACCTTCTTTCAGAGACTCAGTAATAGCAGCCAGGGTGGATTCCAGAGCCAGTTTAGCTTGTGCTTTGGAAAGGTCAGCCTTGTCCGCGATTACATCAATCAGTTGAGTCTTGTTCATAAGTTATCCTTACAGTGTGTTTATCGTTTGCAAAGCATCGAGTGCGACGGATATGCCGATTGACAGCACTCTCCTGCATACACGCACCGATAGCCACTTTTTTTACGCCCCCCAAATGTAGACCAGACAGGGTGCGGATGTGAAGCCTTAAGGCATGACAAATCAGGCGTTAAATCACGTTTTGTTGCCTTATTGCGCTAAATTTATCCCGATGTTGCTGACACCCGCCTCTCGCAGGTCGGATCGCAGCCCCTTGATCAGGTCTATATCGCGCTCTTCACAGGCGTCCAACAGGCGGAAAATTTCCCATTGAATGTCCCATTCTTCCTCTACCGCAGGCAAACTTCCCAACTCTTCGTCGGTCATTTCCTTACCGGCTTGAGTCATTTCCAACATCGCCACGGTGCGAATCGATGTTTCGCTGATGGCGATGGCGTGCTCCAGCGTCTCCCCGCCGAGCCGCGAATGGATCAGTTCCCCTAATGCGATACAGGCATCGATTGCCGGGTAAACGCCGTAAAGATCGTAATCTTCCGCCGACGGAATCGCCTCTTCCAACTTCTCGAGCTGGCTGTCGAAGTTGACCTTGGCGTCCTTCACCACCAGCGTTTCCCACACCAAATCCAGAATGCGGCGATAAACCGCCGGATCGCCGAACTCGGTCTGTTTGCAGAACATCTGGTAATTGGGGTACATACGCTCGCACAAACTGGCCATAAAGGTCAAATGTTGCCAAGCCTCGTGCCGTTCCAGACGTAAATGAATCGGGTTACGTAGCATGCTTTACTCTCTTACGCGTTATCTGCGGCGCAGTGTACCCGAAATCGCTCATGGCGACACCTCCGGATGCTGCTGCAACCAACGCTGAAACGCCGGGCGCCGCGACGCGATGGCGTCGGCCCAGCGGGTCGGCTCCGGTAAACGGTAGCCCGCCATGCAGCTTTGCACCCACGCCAGCGCGCTGTCGGCGCTCACACGATGGCCGGTAGAGATGAACAGCGGGTTGCAACGTGCCTTGCTGCGCCACACCCAGCCCAGCTGTTCACCCTTATCTTCCAACGGCGCCAGCGCGCCGACGGCGCCGTCCAGCGGCGCGAATTTGCCGCACAGGCGCTTCTTGGCCACGCCGATGGTCGGCACATCGACCAGCAGGCCGAAATGGCTGGCGACGCCTAGGCGCCGCGGATGCGAAATGCCGTGCCCATCGACGAAGATCAACCCCGGTTTCTGCTGCAGCTGCCCCCAGGCGGCCAACAGCGCCGGGTATTCGCGAAACGACAGGAAGCCCGGGATGTAGGGCATGACGGTGGCGATGCGCGCCACCTGATACTCCACCAGCTCCAGCGACGGATAGCGCAGGATGGCGATGGCGGCGCGCGTCACCGCCCCTTCTTGTTCGAAGCCCACGTCGGCGCCGGCGATGAAGGCCGGCGGTTCGGCCGGCAGATCGTCGTAGCGAATGACTTCAGCCGCGCGCAGCAGCTGTTCGGCGCGCAGGGCCGTCATATCGGTCACATCGGATCCTTAACGGTGGTATTTCGCCGAATGCGCGTGTACCGCCTCGACGAAGGCGCCGGCGTGCTCCGGCGGCACATCCTGATGGATGCCGTGGCCCAGGTTGAACACATGGCCGTTGCCGTGGCCGAAACCGGCCAGAATGGTCTCCACTTCTTCCGCGATGCGCACCGGGGAGGCATACAGCATCGACGGATCCATATTGCCCTGCAGCGCCACTTTGTCGCCCACGCGCCGACGCGCGTCGGCGATGTCGGTGGTCCAATCCAGCCCCAGCGCATCGCAGCCGGTGGCGGCCATCGCCTCCAGCCACTGCCCGCCGCCTTTGGTGAACAGCGTCACCGGCACGCGGCGGCCGTCGTTTTCACGCAACAGCCCATCGACGATCTTGTGCATGTAGTGCAAAGAGAACTCGCGGTAATCGCGCCCGGTCAGCACGCCGCCCCAGGTGTCAAACACCATCACCGACTGCGCGCCGGCTTTGATCTGAGCATTGAGGTACAGGATCACGCTGTCCGCCAGCTTGTCCAGCAACAGGTGCAGCGTGGCCGGTTCGGCATACATCATCTTCTTCAGCTTGGTGAAGGCCTTGCTGCTGCCGCCTTCGACCATATAAGTCGCCAGCGTCCACGGGCTGCCGGAGAAGCCGATCAGCGGCACTTCGCCCTTCAGCTCGCGGCGAATGGTACGCACCGCGTTCATCACATAACCCAACTCCACTTCCGGATCGAACACCGGCAGCTTGTCGACGTCGGCGCGGCAGGTAACGGGAGAGCTGAAACGCGGGCCTTCGCCGGCTTCAAAGTACAGGCCGAGCCCCATGGCGTCGGGAATGGTGAGAATGTCGGAGAACAGGATGGCGGCGTCCAGCGCATAGCGGCGCAGCGGCTGCAGCGTGACCTCGCAGGCCAGCTCCGCGTTCTTGCACAGCGACATGAAATCACCGGCCTGGGCGCGGGTCGCCTTGTACTCCGGTAAATAACGACCGGCCTGGCGCATCATCCATACGGGGGTCACATCCACCGGCTGGCGCAACAGCGCGCGCAGGTAGCGATCGTTCTTCAACTCAGTCATTTATGGGGCTCCCTTAATAATCTGCCGGCCATTGTACATTATTCTGCCCGGCACAGCGCCACGGTGTCCTCAATCAACCGGCGCGCCACGGTGCCGGGCGGCGGCAACAGCGGCAATTGGTCGTAGCGATACCAGCCGGCGTTGAGCAGCTCCTTGGGATCGTGACGAATGTCACCCTGATGGTAATCGGCCATAAAGGCCATCATCAGCGAGTGCGGGAACGGCCAGGGTTGTGAAGTGACGTAGCGCAGGTTCTTGATTTCAATATTGCTCTCTTCCATCACTTCGCGCGCCACCGCCTGCTCCAGCGTTTCGCCCACTTCGACGAAGCCGGCCAGCACCGTGTGGATACCGCCGCGATGGCGTACGTGTTGCGCCAGCAGGATCTGATCGTCGCGCCGAATGGCGACGATCACGCAGGGTGCAATTTGCGGGTAGTACCGCTCTTTGCAGTGGCCGCACAGGCAGGCGCTTTCGGTGCGGCTGAGGTGCATTTCATGGCCGCAATAGCCGCAGTAGCGATGAGAGCGGTAGAAATCCGCCAGCTGCACGCCGCGCCCGGCAAGCTGGAACAGACCGCGATCCTGATCCAACAGCTGACGCACCGAGCCCATCTCCCGCGGCATCGCCTGGCGCACCAGCCAGACCGGCACGCCCTCCCATTCACCGATGGTGCGCGCCATGTGGCCCCGCAGCCCGAGGGCGGCGGCCGTCCCCGACGGCAATTCACCGTTCGGTAACCAAAGTTTGCTTTCATGGCTGACGATCCACCAGCCGTTTTCATTGCCCGTTAATGCAAGTTCCATATCGTTGTTGCACAACCTCAGCTTCACTGGCACTCTACAAATCGGCTTTGTTACATTTTAATAACTTACCGGTTACTTTTATTACTTACACGGAGTCAAACATGCTCAACCGTTTGGAAAGGCTGACTCAGCGCGTTGGCGGTAGTAATGAATTAGTTGATCAATGGCTTCAGGCCCGCAAACAGTTGCTGGTCGCCTACTGCACGCTGGTAGGCCTCAAACCGAATAAAGAAAAGCATACGCCGCTGAATGAAAAAGCGCTGGAGAACTTTTGCCACAACCTGGTGGATTACCTCTCCGCAGGGCATTTTCATATCTATGACAGAATTATCAAACAAGTGGAAGGCGCAGCCAGTCCGAAAATGTCGCTGGCGGTGAACATCTACCCCAAGCTGTGGGCCAATACCGAACAGATCATGGCGTTCCACGATCGCTATACCGAAGTGGATATCGATCAGGAGGTTTGTCTGGAATTCCACCAGGCTCTGTCGGATATCGGCGAAACGCTGGCGGCACGCTTTGCGCTGGAAGATAAGCTGATCCAGCTGGAGGCGGAGGCCGCGCAGCAACCGCTGCCGGACCAGGCGCTGGATCCGGCGCGTTAAAATTTTATAGTTTTTTTTCTTATCCCTCCTATACTGGGGGGCATCTTGTCGGAGTGCCTAGCGCCTGATTTGTTCATCGAATCAGCCAGGCTGAGACCGTTAATTCGGGATCCGCGGAACCTGATCGGGTTAATACCCGCGAAGGGAACAAGAGTAATCTATCGCCACAGGCACGGCCTTCCCCTTGCGGGCGCCCTGCCTTATCGGCCACCATCATTACTCCCTCCGAGCTCCAGACAAGCAACTTTCCCAATCCAACACACTGGTAGGAACTTGCTATGTCTAACGTTAATCCACCGCGCGCCCGCAAAGCGCAACGCGAAGCCGCCCAGCAGTTTATCGACACCCTGCAAGGCACAGCTTTCCCGAACTCACGCCGCATCTATCTGCAAGGCTCGCGCAGCGATATCCAGGTGCCGATGCGCGAAATTCAGCTCAGCCCGACCCTGCTCGGCGGCAGCAAAGACCACCCGCAGTATGAACCCAACGAGGCGATCCCGGTGTATGACACCGCCGGCCCCTACGGCGATCCGCAGGCCGAGCTCGACGTGCACGCCGGCCTGGCCAAGCTGCGCGCCGGCTGGATCGAGGCGCGCGGCGATACCGCCACCCTCAGCGGCGCCAGCTCCGGCTTCACCCAACAGCGGCTGGCGGACGAGGGGCTGGATCACCTGCGCTTCGAACATCTGCCGCTGCCGCGCAGGGCGCTGCCGGGCAAGTGCGTGACCCAGCTGCACTATGCCCGCGCCGGTATCGTCACCCCGGAGATGGAGTTCATCGCCATCCGTGAAAACATGGGGCGCGAGCGTATTCGCGGCGAGGTGCTGCGCCACCAGCATCCGGGCCAGAGCTGGGGCGCCAACCTGCCGGACAACATCACGCCGGAGTTCGTGCGTCAGGAAGTGGCCGCCGGCCGCGCCATCATTCCCGCCAACATCAACCATCCGGAGGCGGAGCCGATGATCATCGGCCGCAATTTCCTGGTGAAGGTGAACGCCAATATCGGCAACTCGGCGGTCACGTCGTCGATCGAAGAAGAAGTGGAGAAATTGGTGTGGTCCACCCGCTGGGGCGCAGACACCGTGATGGATCTCTCCACCGGCCGCTATATTCACGAAACCCGCGAGTGGATCCTGCGCAACAGCCCGGTGCCCATCGGCACCGTACCGATCTACCAGGCACTGGAGAAGGTCAACGGCGTGGCGGAAAACCTCACCTGGGAGATGTTCCGCGATACGCTGCTGGAACAGGCGGAGCAAGGGGTCGACTACTTCACCATCCACGCCGGCGTGCTGCTGCGCTACGTGCCGATGACCGCCAAACGCCTGACCGGCATCGTGTCGCGCGGCGGCTCAATCATGGCCAAATGGTGTCTGTCGCACCATCAGGAAAACTTCCTCTATCAGCATTTCCGTGAAATCTGCGAGATCTGCGCCGCCTACGACGTTTCGCTGTCTCTCGGCGACGGCCTGCGCCCCGGATCGATTCAGGACGCCAACGACGAAGCCCAGTTCGCCGAGCTGCATACGCTGGGCGAGCTGACCAAAATCGCCTGGGAATACGACGTGCAGGTGATGATCGAAGGCCCGGGCCACGTGCCGATGCAGATGATCCGCCGCAACATGACCGAAGAGCTGGAACACTGCCACGAAGCGCCGTTCTACACCCTCGGCCCGCTGACCACCGATATCGCCCCGGGCTATGACCATTTCACCTCCGGCATCGGCGCGGCAATGATCGGCTGGTTCGGCTGCGCCATGCTGTGTTACGTCACGCCGAAAGAGCACCTCGGCCTGCCGAACAAAGAAGACGTCAAGCAGGGCCTGATCACCTACAAGATCGCCGCTCACTCCGCCGATCTGGCCAAAGGCCATCCGGGCGCGCAGATCCGCGATAACGCCATGTCCAAGGCGCGTTTCGAATTCCGCTGGGAAGATCAGTTCAATCTGGCGCTCGATCCGGCCACCGCGCGCGCCTATCACGACGAAACCCTGCCGCAAGAGTCCGGCAAGGTCGCCCACTTCTGCTCGATGTGCGGGCCGAAATTCTGCTCGATGAAGATTTCGCAGGAGGTGCGCGACTACGCCGCCGCCCAGGAAGCCGCCAAGCCGATCGAAGTGCAGCTGACCGGCATGGAGAAAATGTCCGCCGAGTTCCGCGCCCGCGGCAGCGAGCTGTATCACAGCGCCGGCGCCGGCACCCTGCAAGAGGAGACAAGCAATGACTGATATCGTGACCCCCTTCCCGGCTACGCCCCACAAGCTGGGGCTTTACCCGGTCGTCGACAGCGTGACGTGGATCGCTCGCCTGCTGGAGGCCGGCGTCACCACGATCCAGCTGCGCATCAAGGATCTGCCTGATGAGCAGGTCGAAGAGGATATCGCCGCCGCCATCGCGCTGGGCCAGCGTTATCAGGCGCGGCTGTTTATCAACGACTACTGGCGGCTGGCGATCAAACACGGCGCCTACGGCGTACATCTGGGCCAGGAAGATCTCGATACCACCGATCTGGCGGCCATTCACCGCGCCGGGCTGCGGCTGGGCGTGTCCACCCATGACGACGCCGAGCTGGCGCGCGCGCTGGCGGTGAAACCGTCCTACATCGCGCTGGGGCACATCTTCCCTACCCAGACCAAAGACATGCCTTCGGCGCCGCAGGGGCTGACGGAGTTGAAACGCCACATCGCCGATCTGGCGGATTACCCGACGGTGGCGATCGGCGGGATCAGCATCGATCGCGTACCGGCGGTGCTGGCGTGCGGCGTCGGCAGCGTGGCGGTGGTCAGCGCCATCACCCAGGCGCCGGACTGGCGTGCGGCGACGACCGAGCTGCTGCGGCTGATCGAAGGCGAGGATCCGAACGATGCTTAACGATCAGGAATTCCTGCGCTACAGCCGCCAGCTGCTGCTGGAGGACGTCGGCCCGGAAGGCCAGGAGAAACTCAAGCGCGCCACGGTGCTGATCGTCGGTTTGGGCGGGCTCGGTTCCCCGGCTTCGCTGTATCTGGCCGCCGCCGGCGTCGGCACGCTGCTGCTGGCCGACGACGACCAGCTGCACGTCACCAACCTGCAGCGGCAAATCCTCTACCGCAGCGCCGATACCACCAGTGGTAAGGCGGCGCTGGCGCAACGCCACCTGCAGGCGCTGAACCCATTGGTGGAATCTATCCCGCTGGCGCAGCGGCTACAGGGGCAAACGCTGCGCGACGCGGTCGACCGCGCCGATCTGGTGCTGGACTGCTGCGACAATATGGCGACACGTCATGAGGTCAATGCCGCCTGCATCGCCGCCGCCAAGCCGCTGATCAGCGGCAGCGCGGTCGGTTTCAGCGGCCAGCTGCTGGTGCTCGAGCCGCCCTATGCGCACGGCTGCTACGCCTGCCTGTACCCGGATCAGGAAGAGCCGCAGCGCAACTGCCGCACCGCCGGAGTGCTCGGCCCGGTGGTCGGCGTGATCGGCACTCTGCAAGCGCTGGAGGCCATCAAAATGCTGGCCGGCATGCCTTCCTCCCTCAGCGGTAAACTGCGGCTGTTCGACGGCAAGCAGCAGAGCTGGAGCACGCTGCAACTGAGCCAGGCCCGCGCCTGCCCGGTATGCGGAGGCGCGGCATGAAGATCCGTCTGAACGACCAACCGCTGGAGCTGGCACAGCCTCTCAGCGTCGCCGCCCTGCTGGCCCAGCTGGGGCGCCACCAGCCGGGCACCGCGCTGGCGATCAACCAAACCATCATCCCGCGCGCCGACTGGGCCGACCATCAGGTGCAGGACGGTGACGACATTTTGCTGTTTCAAGCGATCGCCGGAGGCTGACATGCTGAAAATCGCCGATACCACTTTTACCTCGCGCCTGTTCACAGGCACCGGCAAGTTCGCCACCCCGGCGTTGATGCTGGAGGCGCTGGCGGCCTCCGGCTCACAGCTGGTGACCATGGCCATGAAGCGCGTCGATCTGCGCAGTGGCAACGACGCCATTTTGGCGCCGCTGCAGCAGTTGGGCGTCCGGCTGCTGCCCAACACCTCCGGCGCCAAAACCGCCGCCGAAGCGGTGTTCGCCGCCCGCCTGGCGCGTGAAGCGCTCGGCACCCACTGGGTGAAGCTGGAGATCCATCCCGATGTGAAATACCTGCTGCCGGATCCGATAGAAACGCTGAAGGCGGCGGAAACGCTGGTGAAAGACGGTTTTGTGGTGCTGCCCTACTGCGGCGCCGATCCGGTGCTGTGCAAACGGCTGGAAGAGGTGGGTTGCGCGGCGGTGATGCCGCTCGGCGCCCCTATCGGCTCCAACCGCGGTCTGCGCACCCGTGACTTCCTCGAGATCATCATCGAGCAGGCCAAGGTGCCGGTGGTGGTCGACGCCGGTATCGGCGCGCCGAGCCACGCGCTGGAAGCGATGGAGCTGGGCGCCGACGCGGTGCTGGTGAATACCGCCATCGCCGTGGCGCGCGACCCGGTGCAAATGGCGCGAGCGTTTCGCCTGGCGCTGGAGGCCGGCGAGCTGGCGCGCAGCGCCGGACTGGGCGCCAGTCAGCGCAGTGCAGCCGCATCCAGCCCGCTGACCGCCTTCCTCAGCCAGCCAGAGGAGGCACAGTGATGGCCGACGATTTCAGTAGCCGCTGGCAACAGCTGGATTGGGACGACATTACGCTGCGCATCAACGGAAAAACCGCACGCGATGTGGAACGCGCGTTGAACGCCGACAAGCTGACGCGCGACGACTTTATGGCACTGATCTCCCCCGCCGCCGCGCCGTATCTGGAACCGCTGGCACAGCGCGCGCAGCAGCTGACCCGTCAACGCTTCGGCAACGTCGTCAGCTTCTATGTGCCGCTGTACCTCTCTAACCTGTGCGCCAACGACTGCACCTACTGCGGCTTTTCGATGAGCAACCGCATCAAGCGCAAAACGCTCGATGCGGCGGAGATCGCACGCGAGTGCGAAGCCATCAAGGCGCTGGGGTTCGAACATCTGTTGCTGGTCACCGGCGAACATCAAACCAAGGTTGGCATGGACTATTTCCGCCAGCACATTCCGGCGATCCGCCGGCACTTCAGTTCGCTGATGATGGAAGTGCAGCCGCTGGCGCAGGATGAGTACGCCGAACTGAAAACGCTGGGCCTGGACGGCGTGCTGGTGTATCAGGAAACCTACCATCCGGCCACCTATCTGCAGCACCACCTGCGCGGCCAGAAGCAGGATTTCCATTGGCGTCTGGCCACGCCGGATCGCCTGGGGCGCGCCGGGATCGACAAGATCGGCCTCGGCGCGTTGATCGGCCTGTCCAACAGCTGGCGCACCGACTGTTACCTGCTGGCAGAACATCTGTTCTACCTGCAGCAAACTTACTGGCAGAGCCGCTACTCGATCTCGTTCCCGCGTCTGCGCCCCTGCGCCGGCGGCATTGAGCCGGCATCGATCATGAGCGAGCCTCAGCTGGTGCAGCTGATCTGCGCCTTCCGGCTGTTCGCGCCGGACGTTGAGCTGTCGCTGTCTACGCGTGAGTCGCCGTTCTTCCGCGATCATATGATCCCGGTGGCGATCAACAGCGTCAGCGCCGGATCCAAGACGCAGCCCGGCGGCTATGCCGACGACGTACCGCCGGAGTTGGAACAGTTCGAACCGCACGACGGCCGCACGCCGCAGCAGGTCGCCGAGGCCATCAGCAACGCCGGGCTGCAGCCGGTGTGGAAAGATTGGGACGATTATCTGGGACGCAGCGCGCAATAAACGGCAACGTTTACCGCCCTGCGAAGAAAGCGCTGGAGTGGCCGCGCAATGCCGAACGGTGGTGCTGGCGCCGGCAAACGTGCCGACTATAGTGACGTTGCCGACCGCCAAACCCGGCGCCGGCCGGGGTCGTCTCCCTCTCGATGGCCCCGCCTTATCCCATCCCGGATCGCGCCGGAGATTCTCTTGCGCGACGCCGGGCCCTCTTCCGCGGCAACGCGCATATGGCGTATCGCGGCCTGTAAGGGCATACGGGCAGGCGTCTTGTCAGCGAAGGTGTAGGCAGAATAAGGGCATGGTGGCGTTCAGCACAGACTCGGGGGTGATATTCATAGACGCTGTTGCGGCAGAAAAGTGGGGAAAGAGGAAAAAAGAAGGTACAGCGACGAAGAGAGTTTCGAATGGTCATCCCCGGTGCTGCCAATGGCCCTGGTGTTGGCCGCGGATCTTTTTGCCGCCTGCTCCCTGCTTACGGACAAGAGCAGGCGGTTTATTTTGTGAGACTGGCACCCCCCCAGGACGCGAATCACACAGTATGTGCGCTAATTAACCACACAAACGATTAAATGTGAATGTCTTTTGAGTGTTTTTTTATTTAGTATCGAGTGTGTTCTGAGTTTGCCAAGGAAAATCAAACTGATATCGCCGCAACCTCCGGGGCATCATCTATAATCCAGCACGGGTTCTTGCGCAGGTTTTTCAGCGCTTGCGGTCAACATCAAAAAAGCCAAGGTTGTCATGAAGAAAACGCCAAATTACATCGATGCAATCAGCGCGTTGCTCACTCTGAAAGGAGTTGGCGACAGAAAGCATGCCTCCACGATGGCCAATATACTGAACCTTCAGTACAACAGCGCCAAACAGAAACTGGATGGTAAAAGAGGCATCACCCTCGATGAAGTCAAAAAGGTTTTCCAGTATTTCAACGAGCCCTTTGCCGGCCAAAGGACGCATAACGGCGTCTTTATCATGAACAGCATTCACAAGCGCTGCAACATTGAGGTCGACGAGTGCCCGGTCACGCAAGCGGACAGCGACGAAACCTACGCCTACAAAAAAGACGATCTTTTCATCATCAACACCAATCGGGAACATGCCACCGATGCTCCGCTGCACAAAGTCAACAAGATAGACTTTCTGCCGGCCCCGCGCATCGCGATCCTGGATAATGACGGCGATATTCTCGAACTGTTGAAGAAGATCGCCAGCCGATACGGCATCGAAACTGAGACCTTTCAGACGGCGGACGCCATGCTGGCCGCGCTGGAACAGCAGTCCTTTGAGGCGTTTATTCTGGACTGGCTGTTGGACTTCGGCGAGACCTCCGAACGCGTCGTGAAGAAAATTAAAGACGCTCTCGATCCGCACGCCCGCATCATTATTCTTACCGGCCAACTGAATCACTACGAGAAAAACATCGGCGATATGATCCTGCACTATGACGTGCACCTGGTGGAAAAACCGACCAAGCCGCTGATTATCTCCTCTCTGCTGCTGTCGAACCTATTCTTTAATTAGTTTGACCGGGACACGGATCAAAAACGACGAGCCAACCCCTTCAACGGATTTGGCCTTAATGGTGCCTTTCATCGTCGTGACGTAATTTTTGATAATGGTCAGCCCCAGCCCCAACCCCTGCCGAGTCTCCCTTTCCACCCCCTGGTTGAACGCCTTATATAACCGGTCCAGGTTATCGACGTTAAACCCGATACCGGTATCTTTTACCCGCAAATACAGATTGCCGTGGCACACCTTCACATTGAGGGCAACCACGCCCCGGTGGGTAAATTTGTCCGCGTTGCTGAGCAAGTTGGCCAATATTCGGTAGAGCTTGTATTTATCAGAACCAATCAGACCGGCATAAGACGAACGGTGAATCACGAGGCGATTGCCGCGCCCGGCGCCGATGCCGGTTACGGCATCGTCCACCACCTCATTCAGCCGGAAGGTGGAAATATTGATTTTAACTTCTCCCATCTCAAGCCGAGAATAATCCATCACCTCGCGCGTTTGTTCGGCGATCTTATTACCGTGATAGGAGATCAGGCGGGCTTCTTTTTTCAACTCTTCCTGCGCCAGCTCGTGTTCCATGATATCTGCGGCAATGACGATGGCCTGGGTTGAACCGGCGATCTCGTGGTAGATGGAAGAGATAAAGATGTTCTTGTTCTTGATGATCTCTTTCAACGAGAAGGCATTTCTCAGCACCAGGAACATCATCAGGAACACCAAAATCAGCGAAAAGAGGGCGAACATCTCGGCTTTACTCGAGTTGTCCTGGATGATGCTTTTCACTTCGGTAAAGTTTTTAATCTGTATCCGATAAATAATTTCCTGAATATCGACCAGCGTACCCTCGATCTCATCCATATAAGAGAGAATGTCCGCCTTGTTTTTCTGCCCCACCAGCAAGCCGGCGGAGAGATTGTCCAACATGCGGTACTGCTGCTTCAGTAGCGCAACATTCTTGATGAACTCGTCGTCGTAATAAAAAGAGTCGCTGAAGGTCGAACGGCTCTCCAGGATTTGAATCTTCGAGTAGAAGATTTTCTTTTTGATCTGGAAGGCGTCGTAGTCGTTGTTTTCACTGAGCAACAGCGCGGTTTTGGTCCTTTCAAACGCCAGAAAGAGGATCTCGGCCACCGAGTAGTTGTCCAGATTCGGCTCGATTTGCTTGTAGCGCTCTTTTACACCGCCGAAGTTAATGGCAATCAACAAAATTAATAAAGAGAAGATGGCAACCAACGCGATAAGAGTACCGATCAGTTTTTTGCTCATCCTATTTCAGCTCCAGCCGTTTAACTTGCCAGACGGTTTTCGCATTCACATCCAGGTTATTCAGCTCGGCGTAGCCATCGCGCGGATAAATAATGGCGAACGGCCCCAGCTCCCCAACGTCGATCGGCTTGCCACCGCGCTGATAGGCGACGATCACGCGGTATTTCATCATCTCGTCAATCGGCATCGAGTAGGAGTAATCGTCCCAGGCGAAAGCGCGCACCGACTGGCCTTTCAGGTGATAGGCTTTCACCAGTTCCGCAAACTCAACGCCGGTGAACGTATCTTCCGGGGTGAAATTGGTCGAGGTTTTAATCGTGTGCGGCGGCATCGCCTCGAGCATCTGCCGGGTGATTTTGATCTTCTCGCCGTCGAGCGGTTTCAGGTAAAAATAGTCAACGGCCGCATACAGCGGTGCGCTGAACAGCGAAAGCAGCAGTAACGTCATCAATCCTTTGATTGTCATTATTCACCCTCTTTACGTTTCACCAGTTCGGCCTGGCCAAACTCATCCTGCCCGACCACGGCCCAGCCGTGATGTTGATAAAAGCCTTCGGCTTTGGAGCCGGGATCGGTGGTTAAGTGGATCGCTTCGGCGCCGTGCTCAAACATCCAGTGAGTGACCCGTGCCAGCAAGGCGGAGCCGATCCCCTTCGACTGGTATTCCGGCTTCACGAACAGGCCGCCGATCAGCGGTTCAGGGATGAATAGCCCGAAGCCAACGCCGGCATAGTCGTCGCCATGCTTGCAGATCCAGCCGCCGCCCTGGTTGATGTCCTCCAGCGCCTGTTTGCGCTGCAGATACTGGATCTGATGCGGGTGCAGCAGGTTTTCTTCAACGGAAAAGCGGATCTCATACAGGTAAGGCAGGTGTTGCGCCGTCAGTTTTTCGAAGGTAATGAGGCTGTCCATGTTTCGCACTGTCCTTGTTTGTCAGATAAAAAGCGCCGGTCAATTTCTGCTGTAACCATAGTAGCAAAGTTTGTCTTAACCCGGCACGAGGCGAAAAAAAACCGCCCCCGAGGGGGCGGTTTATCTGGCGATGGGCCCGGCGTACCGGGCCCGCGGCGCGGATGACGATTACTCGTCGTCGCTGCCGCCCAGGCCTGCGTTGAGCAGCTCGGCCAGGTTAGCCGTCGCTTCTTCCGCGCTGACTTGCGGAACAACCGGCGCTTCACCCTGAGCACGGCGACGCATACGATCCTGATGATAAGCGTAACCGGTACCGGCTGGGATCAGACGGCCCACGATAACGTTCTCTTTCAGGCCACGCAGTTCATCACGCTTGCCGGCTACGGCAGCTTCGGTCAGAACGCGCGTCGTTTCCTGGAACGATGCAGCGGAGATGAAGGACTCGGTCGCCAAGGAAGCCTTGGTGATACCCAGCAGATCGCGCGAGAAGGTTGCCGCGATTTTACCTTCAGCTTCCAGCTGACGGTTGGCAATCTTGACGCGAGACACTTCAGCCTGCTCGCCTTCCAGGAACTCGGAGCCACCAGCGCTAACGATGGTGCCTTTACGCAACATCTGACGAACGATAACTTCGATGTGCTTATCGTTAATCTTAACGCCTTGCAGACGGTAAACTTCCTGCACTTCGTTGGTGATGTAGCGGGTAACCGCATGCACGCCACGCAGACGCAGAATGTCGTGCGGAGACTCTGGGCCGTCGGAAACGACGTCACCACGTTCCACCACTTCGCCTTCGAACACGTTGAGCTGACGCCATTTCGGAATCATCTCTTCGTAAGCGTCGCTGCCGTCCAGCGGAGAGATCACCAGGCGACGTTTGCCTTTGGTCTCTTTACCGAACGAGATAATCCCGCTGATTTCAGCCAGGATTGCCGGCTCTTTCGGACGACGCGCTTCGAACAGGTCGGCAACGCGCGGCAGACCACCGGTAATATCCTTGGTACCGCCGGATTCCTGAGGAATACGCGCCAGGGTATCACCCGCACCGATCTGAATGCCGTCTTCCAGCTGAACGATCGCTTTGCCCGGCAGGAAGTATTGAGCAGGCATATCAGTACCTGGAATCAATACGTCTTCGCCCTGAGCGTCAACGATTTTCAGTGCCGGACGCAGGTCTTTACCGCTACCGGTACGCTCTGCGCTGTCCAGAACGACCAGAGAAGACAAACCGGTCAGTTCGTCGGTCTGGCGAGTAATGGTCTGGCCGTCAACCATGTCCGCGAAACGAATGAAGCCGCTGACTTCACTGATGACCGGCATGGTGTGCGGATCCCAGTTAGCGACGGTTTCGCCGCCGTTAACTTCTTCACCGTCGCCTTTGCCCATCACGGCGCCGTAAGGCACCTTGTAGCTTTCTTTGGTACGGCCGAATTCGTCGATCAGTTTCAGTTCGGTGTTACGCGAGGTGATCACCAGCTTGCCCGCGGCGTTCATAACGAACTTCACGTTGCTCAGCTTGAGGCTACCCTTGTTTTTCACCTGGATGCTGGATTCAGCAGCCGCACGAGATGCCGCACCACCGATGTGGAACGTACGCATCGTCAGCTGTGTACCCGGCTCACCGATGGACTGTGCCGCGATAACGCCGATGGCTTCACCTTTGTTGATGATGTGGCCACGTGCCAGGTCGCGACCGTAGCAGTTTGCACACACACCAAAGTCGGTTTCACAGCTCACCACGGAACGGACTTTAACGCTGTCGACAGAATTCTCTTCCAACAGGTCACACGCCTTCTCGTTCAGCAGGGTGTTGCGTGGCACCAGAATGTCCGCCGTACCCGGCTTGAGGACGTCTTCTGCCGTCACACGGCCCAGAACGCGTTCACGCAGCGGCTCTTTCACGTCGCCACCTTCGATAACCGGAGTCATCAGGATGCCGTCGTGGGTGCCACAGTCGTCTTCGGTCACCACCAGATCTTGCGCCACGTCAACCAGACGACGGGTCAGATAACCGGAGTTCGCGGTTTTCAGTGCGGTATCCGCCAGACCTTTACGAGCACCGTGGGTGGAGATGAAGTACTGGAGTACGTTCAGACCTTCACGGAAGTTCGCGGTGATTGGCGTTTCGATGATGGAGCCGTCCGGCTTCGCCATCAGGCCACGCATACCGGCCAGCTGACGAATCTGAGCGGCGGAACCACGCGCACCGGAGTCGGCCATCATAAAGATGCTGTTGAAGGAAACTTGCTGTTCCACTTCGCCGTCACGGTTAACCACGTCTTCTACCGACAGGTTTTCCATCATCGCTTTCGCAACGCGTTCGTTCGCTGCAGCCCAGATATCGATCACTTTGTTGTAGCGTTCGCCGGCGGTAACCAGACCAGACTGGAACTGCTCCTGGATCTCGGCAACTTCGGTTTCCGCTTCTTCGATGATCTCCGCTTTCTTGGCCGGGATAACCATGTCGTCGATACCTACGGAAGCGCCGGAACGGGCTGCGTAAGCAAAACCGGTGTACATGATCTGGTCAGCAAAGATAACGGTCGGCTTCAGGCCCAGGATGCGGTAACAGGTGTTCAGCATCTTGGAGATCGCTTTCTTGCCCAAAGGCTGGTTAACGATCGAGTACGGCAGACCTTTCGGTACGATCATCCACAGGATGGCGCGGCCGATGGTGGTGTCGATGATACTGGTCTGAGAAGTCCATTCGCCTTCGGCGTTTTTGACGTCTTCGGTGATACGCACTTTAACGCGCGCATGCAGAGACGCCAGGCCGGCGCGGTAAACACGCTCAGCTTCTTTGGAACCGTTCAGCACCATGCCTTCGCCCTTGGCGTTAACACAGTCGCGGGTCATGTAGTACAGACCCAGTACAACGTCCTGAGAAGGAACGATGATTGGCTCGCCGTTCGCTGGGGACAGGATGTTGTTGGTAGACATCATCAACGCACGCGCTTCCAGCTGGGCTTCCAGCGTCAGCGGTACGTGAACGGCCATCTGGTCACCATCGAAGTCGGCGTTATAGGCCGCACAAACCAGCGGGTGCAGCTGGATCGCTTTACCTTCGATCAGAACCGGTTCAAACGCCTGGATACCCAAACGGTGCAGGGTTGGTGCACGGTTCAGCAGTACCGGGTGTTCGCGGATCACTTCGTCCAGGATATCCCAAACGACGGCTTCTTCACGCTCAACCATTTTCTTGGCGGCTTTGATGGTGGTGGCCAGGCCACGCAGCTCCAACTTGCCGTAGATGAACGGTTTGAACAGCTCCAGCGCCATCTTTTTAGGCAGACCGCACTGATGCAGACGCAGGTATGGACCTACGGTGATTACGGAACGGCCGGAGTAGTCAACGCGTTTACCGAGCAGGTTCTGACGGAAACGACCCTGCTTACCTTTGATCATGTCGGCCAAAGATTTCAGAGGACGTTTGTTGGAACCGGTGATGGCACGACCGCGACGGCCGTTATCCAGCAGGGCGTCTACCGCTTCTTGCAGCATACGCTTTTCGTTGCGCACGATGATGTCAGGCGCAGCCAGATCCAGCAGGCGTTTCAGACGGTTGTTACGGTTGATCACGCGGCGATACAGATCGTTCAGATCCGACGTCGCGAAACGGCCGCCATCCAGCGGAACCAGCGGGCGCAGATCCGGCGGCAGTACCGGCAGCACGGTCAGGATCATCCACTCCGGCTTGTTACCGGACTGTACGAACGCTTCCAGCAGCTTGATACGCTTGGTCAGCTTCTTGCGCTTGGTTTCGGAGTTGGTTTCGTTCAGCTCTTCACGCAGCTGCTCGCACTCGGCTTCCAGATCCATGTTTTTCAACAGGGCCTGAATAGCTTCCGCACCCATCTTGGCGTCGAATTCGTCACCGAACTCTTCCAGCGCGTCCAGATACTGCTCTTCGGTCAGGATCTGACGACGCTCGAGGTTGGTCATACCGCCTTCGACCACCACATAGGATTCGAAGTACAGTACGCGTTCGATGTCACGCAGCGGCATATCCAGCAGCAAACCGATGCGGGATGGCAGCGACTTCAGGAACCAGATGTGCGCGGTCGGCGAAGCCAGCTCGATGTGGCCCATGCGCTCACGACGCACTTTGGTCTGGGTCACTTCAACGCCGCACTTCTCACAGATCACGCCGCGGTGTTTCAAGCGCTTGTACTTACCGCACAGGCACTCGTAATCTTTTACCGGCCCGAAGATACGGGCGCAGAAAAGGCCGTCACGTTCTGGTTTGAACGTACGGTAGTTAATGGTTTCCGGCTTCTTAACTTCACCGAACGACCACGAACGGATCATGTCTGGCGAGGCCAGAGCAATCTTGATCGCATCAAACTCTTCGGTCTTAGTTTGCGCTTTCAGAAACTTCAATAAGTCTTTCACGGATTGGCTCCTGTCGGAGTTAAACCTGTTGGGTACCCACAACCGCAGTAGGTACCCGTGTGACCTGAACAACCACCCTCAGGCTCCCTTAGGCGGGGAGCCTAAGCCGGAATGACGATTACTCGTCTTCCAGTTCGATGTTGATGCCGAGCGAGCGGATTTCTTTCAACAGTACGTTGAAGGATTCCGGCATGCCTGGCTCCATCCGGTGGTCGCCATCCACGATGTTTTTGTACATCTTGGTACGGCCGTTAACGTCATCCGACTTAACGGTGAGCATTTCCTGCAGGGTATAAGCCGCGCCGTATGCTTCCAGTGCCCACACTTCCATCTCACCGAAGCGTTGACCACCGAACTGCGCTTTACCACCCAGAGGTTGCTGAGTCACCAAGCTGTAAGAACCGGTTGAACGGGCGTGCATTTTATCGTCAACCAAGTGGTTCAGTTTCAGCATGTACATATAGCCGACAGTAACCTGGCGCTCGAATTGCTCACCGGTACGGCCATCGAACAGCGTGATCTGACCGGAGGTCGGGATACCGCCCATTTCCAGCAGTTGCTTGATTTCAGTCTCTTTCGCACCGTCAAACACCGGCGTTGCGATCGGCATACCTTTTTTCAGGTTCTCTGCCAGACGCAGCACTTCGTCGTCGCTGAAGGTGTTCAGGTCAACTTTCTGGCAAACGTCGTCGCCCAGATCGTAGGCCTTCTGGATGAACTCACGCAGCTTGGCCACTTCCTGCTGCTGCTTCAGCATCTGGTTGATCTTCTCACCGATGCCTTTCGCAGCCATACCCAGGTGGGTTTCCAGGATCTGACCGATGTTCATACGTGATGGTACGCCCAGCGGGTTCAGTACGATGTCTACCGGCGTGCCGTTTTCATCGTAAGGCATATCTTCGATCGGGTTGATCTTGGAGATAACACCCTTGTTACCGTGGCGGCCCGCCATTTTGTCACCCGGTTGGATCTGACGTTTAACGGCCAGATAAACCTTGACGATTTTCAGCACGCCCGGCGCCAGATCGTCGCCCTGAGTGATCTTACGACGCTTGGCTTCCAGCTTCTTCTCGAAGTCGGATTTCAGTTCGTCGTACTGCTCAGCCAGCTGTTCCAGCTGGTTTTGCTTCTCTTCGTCGGTCAGACCCAGTTCCAGCCAGCGATCGCGCGGCAGCTTGCTCAGCTTGTCGGCTTCGATACCACCGGCAACCAGTACCGCGTGGATACGCGCAAACAGGCCGGCTTCCAGGATCTGCAGTTCTTCAGTCAGGTCTTTCTTCGCCTGCTTCAGCTGCATCTCTTCGATTTCCAACGCACGCTTGTCTTTTTCCACGCCATCGCGGGTGAAGACCTGTACGTCGATAACCGTACCGGAAACGCCGTTCGGCACACGCAGAGAAGAGTCTTTAACGTCAGACGCTTTCTCACCGAAGATCGCGCGCAGCAGTTTCTCTTCCGGCGTCAGCTGGGTTTCGCCTTTAGGCGTTACCTTACCGACCAGGATGTCACCGCCGGTCACTTCAGCACCGATATACACGATACCGGATTCATCCAGCTTGGAGAGCGCAGCTTCACCCACGTTAGGGATGTCGGCGGTGATCTCTTCAGGCCCCAGCTTGGTGTCGCGAGACACGCACGCCAGCTCCTGGATGTGGATGGTGGTGAAGCGATCTTCCTGCACCACGCGCTCGGAGACCAAGATGGAGTCTTCGAAGTTGTAGCCGTTCCAAGGCATGAACGCTACGCGCATGTTCTGGCCCAGTGCCAGTTCGCCCAGGTCTGTCGATGGGCCATCCGCCAGCACGTCGCCGCGCTCGATTGGCTCACCCAGACTCACACACGGCATCTGGTTGATGCAGGTGTTCTGGTTAGAACGGGTGTACTTGGTCAGGTTGTAAATATCGATACCTGCTTCGCCCGGGTACATCTCGTCTTCGTTAACTTTGATAACGATACGGGAAGCATCCACGTACTGGATCACACCGCCACGTTTGGCAACGGCGGTTACGCCGGAGTCAACCGCTACAGCGCGTTCCATACCGGTACCGACCAGCGGCTTGTCAGCGCGCAGGGTAGGTACGGCCTGACGTTGCATGTTCGCACCCATCAATGCACGGTTGGCGTCATCGTGTTCCAGGAATGGAATCAGTGAAGCACCAACGGAAACAACCTGTTGGGTGGATACGTCCATGTAGTCAACCTGGTCGCGGCTGAACAGGCTTGATTCGCCTTTGCTGCGGCAGGTGACCAGGTCTTCTACGAAGCGGCCTTCTTCATCCAGGTTGGAGTTCGCCTGGGCGATAACGAAGTTGCCTTCTTCAATAGCAGACAGGTAGTTGATTTCATCGGTTACCACGCCGTCACGCACGCGGCGGTACGGGGTTTCCAGGAAGCCATACTCGTTAGTCTGTGCGTACACGGACAGGGAGTTGATCAGACCGATGTTTGGACCTTCCGGCGTTTCGATTGGGCACACGCGGCCGTAGTGGGTCGGGTGTACGTCTCGAACTTCAAAGCCGGCGCGCTCACGGGTCAGACCGCCCGGGCCCAGTGCGGAGATACGACGCTTGTGCGTGATCTCGGACAACGGGTTGTTCTGGTCCATGAACTGGGACAGCTGGCTGGAGCCGAAGAACTCTTTTACCGCCGCCGAAATCGGCTTGGCGTTGATCATGTCCTGAGGCATCAGGGTATCCAGATCGCCCAGAGACAGACGCTCTTTCACCGCACGCTCAACACGCACCAGGCCTACGCGGAACTGGTTCTCGGCCATTTCGCCGACGGAGCGGATACGACGGTTGCCCAAGTGGTCGATATCGTCCACTTCGCCCTTGCCGTTACGGATATCGATGAGCTTCTTCATCACTTCGATGATGTCGTCTTTGCTCAGGATGCCCGAACCTTCGATCTCGTCACGCAGCAGAGAACGGTTGAACTTCATACGGCCAACCGCGGACAGATCGTAGCGGTCTTCGGAGAAGAACAGGTTCTCGAACAGGCTTTCGGCAGCTTCGCGCGTTGGCGGCTCACCAGGGCGCATCATGCGGTAGATTTCTACCAGCGAGCTCAGACGATCGCTGGTCGGATCGACACGCAGCGTTTCAGAGATGTACGCGCCGTGGTCCAGATCGTTGGTGAACAGCGTTTCGATGCGCTTGTGGCCAGACTGGCTCAGCTTGGCCAGCAGATCCAGCGACAGCTCCATGTTGGCTGCGCAGATCAGTTCACCGGTATTGGTATCGATATAGTCTTTCGCGACCACTTTGCCCGCGATGTACTCTACCGGTACTTCAATGCTCTGAATGTCGTCTTTTTCCAGCTGACGGATATGACGAGCGGTGATGCGACGGCCTTTCTCTACGTAGATCTTGCCGTTGGCTTCGATATCGAACGAAGCGGTCTCACCACGCAGGCGCTCTGGTACCAGCTCCATCTGCAGCTTGTTGTCGCGGATTTCGAAGACGATCTTGTCAAAGAACAGGTCGAGGATCTGTTCAGTGGTATAGTTCAGCGCGCGCAGAATGATGGTCGCAGGCAGTTTGCGGCGACGGTCAATACGCACGAACAGGTTGTCTTTCGGATCGAACTCGAAGTCCAACCATGAACCGCGGTAAGGGATGATGCGTGCGTTGTACAGCACTTTACCCGAGGAGTGGGTTTTACCCTTATCGCTGTCGAAGAATACGCCAGGACTACGGTGCAACTGAGATACGATAACCCTCTCAGTACCGTTGATCACAAAGGTGCCGTTTTCGGTCATGAGCGGAATTTCGCCCATGTAGACTTCTTGTTCCTTGATGTCTTTGACCGTACCTTCAGGCGCTTCGCGCTCATAGATAACCAGGCGCAGTTTTACGCGCAGCGGTGCAGAGAACGTCACACCACGGATCTGGCACTCTTTGACGTCGAAGACCGGCTCACCAAGACGGTAGCTAACGTATTGCAGCTCCGAATTGCCACTGTAGCTCTGGATAGGGAAAACAGAACGGAATGCGGCTTCAAGGCCGTACTGCCCTTCTGGATCTTGCTCGATAAACTTCTGGAACGAGTCAAGCTGGATAGAAAGGAGATATGGTATGTCCAGCACTTGTGGACGTTTACCAAAATCCTTACGAATACGTTTTTTCTCGGTATAGGAGTAAACCATAGGGTTCCTCAGCTCGCTGATCAGTGACCCAATCTGTCCGTCCGATTAGGGACAGTTCATGCAACACCGTTTTGTCGACCGGAAAGCGGGAACACTTTCCGCAATGTCTCTTGCTATCACGCTTAAACCATTTCATCGCGCCTTCCCCCAGAACTCCTGGTAGTGCAAAGACCGCGGTATATTAAGTCGTCAACAGAAACAAACATTGGGAGGCGAAACCAGCAGCCAAACAGTGTGAAACGCTACTGGCGCCCTACAGCGCAAAAAGGCTGGTGACTAAAAAGTCACCAGCCATCAGCCTAAAAGACTAGGCTGCAACCGAAAAGGTTGGCTTATTTAACTTCAACTTCTGCGCCAGCTTCTTCCAGAGATTTTTTCAGAGCTTCTGCGTCATCTTTGCTCACGCCTTCTTTCAGAGCGGCTGGAGCAGATTCAACCAGGTCTTTAGCTTCTTTCAGACCCAGGCCGGTAGCGCCACGTACTGCTTTGATAACAGCAACTTTGTTAGCGCCTGCAGCTTTCAGGATAACGTCGAATTCAGTTTTCTCTTCAGCAGCTTCAGCTGGGCCAGCAGCAACAGCTACAGCAGCAGCAGCAGAAACGCCGAATTTTTCTTCCATAGCGGAAACCAGTTCAACAACGTCCATTACGGACATAGCGGCAACTGCTTCCAGGATTTGGTCTTTAGTGATAGACATAACAATTGTTCCTAAAATTCAGAAATAGTTTAAATACGTTAGCAAAGGCTAAGAAAGAGTGGCTTACGCCGCTTCTTTCTGATCGCGTACTGCAGCCAGAGTGCGAACCAGTTTGCCGGCAGCGGCTTCTTTCATGGTTGCCATCAGGCGTGCGATTGCTTCATCGTAAGTTGGCAGCGTCGCCAGGCGGTCGATTTGCGCCGCAGGGATCAGCTCACCTTCAAAGGCCGCAGCTTTAACCTCGAATTTTGCATTCGCTTTCGCGAACTCTTTGAACAGACGAGCAGCAGCGCCCGGGTGTTCGTGAGAGAATGCAATCAAGGTAGGACCGACAAACGTGTCTTTCAGGCATTCGAATGGAGTGCCTTCAACTACGCGACGCATCAGGGTGTTGCGAACAACACGCATGTAAACGCCAGCTTCACGACCTGCTTTACGCAGTTCAGTCATTTTATCTACGGTAACGCCGCGGGAATCCGCAACAACCGCAGACAGCGCGCCTTTGGCTACTTCGCTGACTTCAGCAACAATCGCTTGTTTGTCTTGAAGATTTAATGCCATTAGCTTTTTGCTCCTGGATTAGCCGGGGAAAATTCCCCGGAACTCACTTCACTCGGCGCTTTGTAAAACGCCACGCCGAGCGGCTTAACACGGTGAGCAGAATCCAGCAAAGACATTCTTTTATAAAAAAGAAAAATTTTCTTAGGCTCTGTCACCGTCTACGCAGGAAGGATTAAGTATCTTGCGATACACCTGCGGTCTTGGACGGAGGCCTGGATAGGCCAGGCTCCAACCGAAAAATCTTTGTTTTGCCTACGGCATAGCCAATAGCAAAACCTTGGGGCATAAGATTCTAGACAAATCTTAGCCCCAAGTCAAAGCGATAATCGCAAATGCGATTAGTTCGCTGCGGCAGACAGACCGCTCTGATCGATAGCAACGCCAGCACCCATGGTGGTGGAGAGGCTAACTTTCTTGATGTACATGCCTTTCGCCTGAGAAGGTTTTGCTTTTTTCAGCGCAACCAGCAGGGCTTCCAGGTTTTCTTTCAGTTTGTCTGCGTCGAAATCAACCTTACCGATAGTGGTATGGATGATGCCGTTTTTGTCGTTACGGTAGCGAACCTGACCTGCTTTAGCGTTTTTCACTGCTTCAGCAACGTTCGGAGTAACGGTACCCACTTTCGGGTTTGGCATCAGGCCGCGTGGACCCAGGATCTGGCCCAGTTGACCTACAACGCGCATTGCATCCGGGGAAGCAATAACAACGTCGAAGTTCATTTCGCCTTTCTTGATCTGGTCAGCCAGATCGTCCATACCTACCAGCTCTGCGCCGGCAGCTTTCGCTGCTTCAGCGTTAGCGCCTTGGGCAAATACGGCAACGCGAACGGAACGACCGGTACCGTGTGGCAGAACGGTAGCGCCACGAACGTTTTGGTCAGATTTACGAGCGTCGATGCCGAGGTTAACGGCAACGTCAACGCTTTCTACGAATTTAGCGGTGGCCAGCTCTTTCAGCAGAGCAACAGCTTCAGTGATGTCATACTGTTTAGTAGCATCAACTTTGTCACGGATCACGCGCATGCGCTTGGTCAGCTTAGCCATCTCTTAATCCTCCACTACCAGGCCCATGGAACGAGCGGTACCTTCGATGGAGCGAGTCATCGCTTCAACGTCAGAACCAGTCATGTCCGCAGCTTTGGTTTCTGCGATTTCACGTACCTGAGCACGGGTCACTTTACCTACTTTGTCTTTGTTCGGCTTACCGGAACCAGACTTGATACCAGCCGCTTTTTTCAGCAGAACTGCTGCTGGCGGGGTTTTGGTAACGAAAGTGAAGGAGCGATCAGAGTAAACGGTGATAACAACCGGGATCGGCAGACCTTTTTCAACGCTGTCAGTCTTAGCGTTGAATGCCTTACAGAATTCCATGATGTTAACGCCCTGCTGACCCAGAGCTGGACCCACTGGTGGGCTCGGGTTCGCCATACCAGCTGCAACTTGCAGCTTGACGTAGGCTTGTACTTTCTTAGCCATTTAAATTTCCTCGGTTTGGGTAGTATCGCCTCGTAAGAGGCTCCCCGTGTTTCACCCCGCCCAACATACGTCAGGCAAAGCATCTAAAAACAAAAGGCGCGAAATTGTAGTTCAATTTCGCGCCTTTGACAAGCGGCAACGCGCCACTCATTGCTGATTATTCGATCAGCCTTTCTCAACCTGGCTGAAGTCCAGTTCCACCGGCGTTGCACGGCCAAAGATGGAAACGGAAACTTTCAGGCGGCTCTTCTCGTAATCGACTTCTTCGACCACGCCGTTGAAATCGGCAAACGGGCCGTCGTTGACGCGCACCAGCTCGCCCGGTTCAAACAGCGTTTTCGGACGCGGCTTGTCACCGACCTGCTGCAGGCGGTTCATGATCGCATCAACTTCTTTATCGCTGATCGGCGCAGGACGGTCAGACGTACCGCCGATGAACCCCATGACGCGCGGTACGCTGCGCACCAAGTGCCAGCTGGCGTCATTCATCACCATCTGCACCAGCACGTAGCCAGGGAAGAACTTACGCTCGCTCTTGCGACGCTGGCCGCCACGGATTTCAACCACTTCCTCCGTAGGCACCATCACTTCGCCGAACAGCTCTTCCATATCGTGCAGTTTGATGTGTTCACGCAGCGATTGTGCTACGCGACCTTCAAAACCGGAAAACGCCTGAACGACGTACCAACGTTTTTTTGGAGCTTCAGACATTTTAGAACCTCAGGCCAGTAATAAACGACACCAGACGGACCAGAATACCATCCAGCCCCCACAGAATCAGTGACATCACGGCGGTTACCGCGGCAACGATCAACGTGGTGTGTAGCGTTTCCTGACGAGTTGGCCAAATCACTTTACGTACTTCGGTACGCGCTTCGCGGGCAAAGGCAACGGTGGCTTTGCCTTTGGTGGTCATCAGAGCCACTGCACCTGCAACGGCGATGATCAGCACAACTGCCAGCGCGCGCAATGGCAGGCTTAAATCACGGTAGTAATAGTTACCGACAATAGCCACAACCAACAGAACGGCGACGATCAGCCACTTTGCCGCTTCCAGGCCGCGTCCGCTCCCTTGAGCCTCGGTATTCGCACTCATAAACCAACCTGTCACAATGATGATTCAGAACAAACAACTTTGCCTCGCATTGCGAGGCAAACCAAACCGATCGGATACCGCTTCAGCGCTATCCCGGTGTTTTACGCTATGACGTATTTCAGTCAATACGGTTTAAGAGCCCATCTCACCAATGATTATGACTGCAAAATCGCTGATGAGATAGGTTCTAGTTCACAGCGTAGAAAAAGGGCATCAAATGATGCCCTTTTACCGCGTGTCGCGTCAAACTTTATCAGCGATTAAGCGAT
>DWQP01000025.1:0-33717 GCA_018237385.1 Apodemia murphyi | reverse complement strand
GGGGCACAGCAGCGTCAGGTTGGCGCACTGCGCGAACTGTTGCCACAGCCCCAGTTGCAGAATGCGGTTTTCCACCATAAAGCCCAGCTCGGGCAGCCCCAGGGACACCGCGTCGAACGCCACCCGCGACGACGCCCATTCCCAGGTCTCCAGCCGGCGATACGGCGCCGTGCGCATCGCCGTCACGGCCTGCCAGGCGCCGAGCTGTTTCAGCAGCCCCACCGAGGTGCAGCCGATAGCGGAAATGCGCAGATCCGGCGGGCTTTGCGCCTCGAACGCCTGCGGCGCCTGATGTTCCAGCAACGCCACCGACCAGCCCGCCTGCGCCAGCCCCAGAGCCGCCGCCGCGCCGACCATGCCGCCGCCCACCACCACCGCGTCATACCGATTTTGAGATGTCTTCATATTGGCTATGTTTTCTGTGTGAATGCTCGCCATCCCACCCGGCATGGCGTTTTGCGCAGTGTACCGGATTTTCGCTCCGGCTTCAGGTCGCATGCCATTTTCCCCCGCGCTGGTCACAACGGCGGCAAATGATTACAATACGCGCCCTGCATGTCGCGTAACGCAACTTTCGCTCCGCACTGAGTAATGGCAAGTCAATGACGAAAAAACTACATATCAAAACCTGGGGCTGCCAGATGAATGAATACGATTCATCGAAAATGGCCGACCTGTTGAACAGCACGCACGGCTTCGAGTGGACCGAAAACGCCGAAGAGGCGGACGTGCTGTTGCTGAACACCTGCTCGATCCGTGAAAAGGCGCAGGAGAAAGTTTTCGCCATGCTGGGGCGCTGGCGCTTGCTCAAAGAAAAGAACCCGTCTGTCATCATCGGCGTCGGCGGTTGCGTGGCCTCGCAAGAAGGCGAACTGATCCGCAGCCGCGCGCCCTGCGTCGATGTGGTATTCGGCCCGCAGACCCTGCACCGCCTGCCGGAAATGATCAATCACGTTCAGGGCACCCGCAGCCCGGTGGTCGACATCAGCTTCCCGGAGATCGAAAAATTCGACCGCCTGCCGGAACCGCGCGCCGAAGGCCCGACCGCATTCGTGTCGATCATGGAAGGCTGCAACAAATACTGCACCTTCTGCGTGGTGCCTTACACCCGCGGCGAGGAAGTGAGCCGCCCGAGCGACGACGTGCTGTTCGAAATCGCCCAACTGGCGGCGCAGGGCGTGCGCGAGGTCAACCTGCTTGGCCAAAACGTCAACGCTTACCGCGGCGCCACGCATGACGGCGATATCTGCTCGTTCGCCGAACTGCTGCGCCTGGTGGCGGCCATCGACGGCATCGATCGCATTCGCTTCACCACCAGCCACCCGATCGAATTCACCGACGATATCATCGCGGTGTACGAAGACACGCCGGAGCTGGTCAGCTTCCTGCATCTGCCGGTGCAGAGCGGTTCGGATCGCATACTGACCATGATGAAACGCGCCCACACCGCGCTGGAGTACAAGGCGATTATCCGCAAGCTGCGCAAGGCGCGGCCGGCCATTCAGCTCAGCTCCGATTCCATCGTCGGTTTCCCGGGCGAAAGCCAGGCCGACTTCGAACAGACCATGAACCTGATTGCCGACGTCAATTTCGACGTCAGCTTCAGCTTCATCTATTCATCGCGCCCGGGCACCCCGGCGGCGGACATGGTCGACGACGTCAGCGAAGAAGAGAAAAAACAGCGGCTGTATATTCTGCAGGATCGCATCAACCAGCAGGCGCTGCAGTTCAGCCGTCGCATGCTTGGCACCGTCCAGCGCATTCTGGTGGAAGGCACCTCGCGTAAAAGCGTGATGGAGCTGGCCGGGCGCACGGAGTGCAACCGTGTGGTAAACTTCGAGGGCACGCCCGACATGATCGGCCAGTTCGTCGACGTGGAAATTACCGAGGTGCTGACCAACACCCTGCGTGGCGCAGTGGTGCGCACCGAGCAGCAGATGGATCTGCGCGTACATGAATCCCCGCAGTCGGTGATCGCCCGTACCCGCAAAGAAAACGCGCTGGGCGTCGGCATTTACCAGCCCTGACGCCGCGGCGGCCGCCTTATCGCCGCCCATTCGCGCTACTCCTTACCGTTTCTCCGCCGGGCGCCCGCGCCCGGTGATTTTCTTTTTTATTTTTTTATTGTTGAAGAGGCGACATAACATGCAACTCCCACACTGCCCGAAGTGCAACTCCGAATACACCTACCAGGACAATGCCCTGTTCATCTGCCCTGAATGCGCCCACGAGTGGAGCGACAGCGCCCCGACCGAAGATCAGGACGCGCTGATCGTCAAAGACGCCAACGGCAACCTGCTGGCGGACGGCGATGCGGTCACCGTGATCAAAGACCTCAAGGTCAAAGGCAGCTCCTCGATGCTGAAGATCGGCACCAAGGTGAAAAACATTCGCCTGGTCGAAGGCGATCACAACATCGACTGCAAAATCGACGGTTTCGGCCCGATGAAGCTGAAATCCGAGTTCGTGAAAAAGAACTGATTCCCAGCGGCCTTGTTCTGTGATGACGCGGCGGGCTTTGCGCCCCGCCGCGTTTTTTCCTTATCTTCCCTTGAATTCCGCCGATGGCGCACAGATAGATCAGCGGTAAACTTGCGCCGTTGCGGCGCACCATGAATAATTCAAGAAAGAGAGTATTCAGGCTCGCCCTGAACGCGCGCGTCCCGGACGCGCTATGTGACATCAACCAGGCCCGATGTGACCTAGAGGAATAGTTTGAACGTCGCAACACAAGAAATTTTGTTAGAGCCCGCAGACAATAAGCGTTTGCTCAGCCTGTGTGGCCCGTTTGATGACAACATCAAACAACTCGAGCGCCGATTGGGCATCGAAATCAATCGCCGCGACAACCGTTTCAAGCTGGTCGGCAAGAACCTGTGCGTGGTTGCCGCCGCCGATATCCTGCGCCATCTGTACGTGGATACCGCGCCGATTCGCGGCGTGATCCCGGATATCGATCCGGAGCAAATCCACCTGGCTATCAAAGAGAGCCGGGTGCTGGAACAGGTGGCCGACAGCGTGCCGGATTACGGCAAGGCGGTCACCATCAAAACCAAGCGCGGCATGGTGAAACCGCGTACGCCCAACCAGGCGCAGTACATCGCCAACATTCTCGATCACGACATCACCTTCGGCATCGGCCCGGCAGGCACCGGCAAAACCTACCTGGCGGTCGCCGCCGCGGTGGATGCGCTGGAGCGCCAGGAAATTCGCCGCATTCTGCTGACCCGCCCTGCGGTCGAAGCCGGCGAAAAACTGGGCTTCCTGCCCGGCGATCTGAGCCAGAAGGTCGATCCTTACCTGCGCCCGCTGTACGACGCCCTGTTCGAAATGCTGGGCTTCGAGCGCGTGGAGAAGCTCATCGAGCGCAACGTGATCGAAGTCGCGCCGCTGGCCTACATGCGCGGCCGTACGCTGAACGACGCCTTTATCATTCTGGATGAGAGCCAGAACACCACCATCGAACAGATGAAGATGTTCCTGACGCGCATCGGCTTCAACTCGAAGGCGGTCATCACCGGCGACGTCACCCAGATCGACCTGCCGCGCAACCAAAAATCCGGCCTGCGTCACGCGGTGGAAGTGCTGTCGGACGTGGAAGAACTGAGCTTCAACTTCTTCCACAGCGAAGACGTGGTGCGCCACCCGGTGGTGGCTCGCGTAGTCATCGCCTATGAGGCCTGGGAAGCGGCCGAACAGAAACGCAAAGATGCGATTGCCGAACAACGTAAGCGCGAGGCGCTCGCCGCCTCCGAGCAGGAGACACCATGAGTCAGGTGATTTTGGATCTGCAGATTGCCTGTGAAAGCGGCGACGGCCTGCCGGATGAGGCCACCTTCCAGCGCTGGCTGGAAGGCGTGCTGCCGCAATTTCAGGAAGAGGCCGAGGTGACCGTGCGTCTGGTAGACGAAGCGGAAAGCCACGAGCTGAACCTGACCTACCGCGGCAAAGACAAGCCGACCAACGTGCTCTCTTTCCCGTTCGAGGCCCCACCGGGCATCGAGTTGCCGCTGCTCGGCGATCTGATCATCTGCCGCCAGGTGGTTGAGCAGGAAGCGATTGAGCAAGGCAAGGCGCTGGAGGCCCACTGGGCGCATATGGTTGTCCACGGCAGTCTTCATCTGCTAGGGTATGACCACATCGAAGACGATGAAGCCGAAGAAATGGAGTCTTTGGAAACCGAAATCATGCACGGACTGGGTTATCCTGATCCGTACCTGGCGGAAAAAGACCCCGTCTGACGTCAGCCGTTTACCCCACAGCCCCCATGCGGGGCTGTCGCTGACGCCCCTTAACTCTGACATGAGTGACAGTAACTAAAACGCCATGAGCGACGACCATTCACAAAGCAATGACAGCCCCAGTCCCAAGAAGGGGTTCTTTACTCTTATCCTTAACCAGCTGTTCCACGGCGAACCTAAAAACCGTGGCGATCTGGTCGAGCTGATCCGTGATTCCGAACAAAACGACCTGATCGATCCCGATACCCGCGACATGCTGGAAGGCGTGATGGATATTGCCGAACAGCGCGTGCGCGACATCATGATCCCCCGCTCCCAGATGGTGACGCTTAAGCGCAACCAGACGCTGGAAGAGTGCCTGGACGTGATTATCGACTCCGCCCACTCGCGCTTCCCGGTGATCAGCGAAGACAAAGATCACATCGAAGGCATCCTGATGGCCAAGGATCTGCTGCCGTTCATGCGCGCAGACTCCGAGCCGTTCAGCATCGACAAGGTGCTGCGCACCGCGGTGGTGGTGCCGGAAAGCAAGCGCGTCGACCGGATGCTGAAAGAGTTCCGCTCCCAGCGCTATCACATGGCGATTGTCATTGACGAATTCGGCGGCGTGTCTGGCCTGGTCACCATCGAAGATATCCTGGAACTGATCGTCGGCGAGATCGAAGACGAATACGACGACGAAGACGATCTGGATATCCGCCAGCTCAGCCGCCACATGTACACCGTGCGCGCGCTGGCCCCGATCGAAGACTTCAACGACGCCTTCGGCACCCATTTCAGCGACGACGAGGTCGATACCATCGGCGGTCTGGTGATGCAGGCCTTCGGCCACCTGCCGGCGCGCGGGGAAACCATTGAAATCGAAGGTTACCTATTTAAAGTTGCCATGGCCGACAGTCGACGTATTATCCAGGTTCATGTAAAAATTCCGGACGATTCTCCACCACCGAAACTGGAAGATTAAATCCAACATGGCTAAAGCCTCATTACTTGAACGCCAGCGGGTTCGCGCCCTGCTGGCGCTGTTGTCAGGTGCCGGCGGGACGCTGGCGTTCTCGCCCTACGACTTCTGGCCCGCGGCCATTGTCTCCCTGTTCGGCCTGCTGGCCGTTACCCTTAATCGCACCACCAAACAGTCTGCCCTGCTCGGCTTTGTCTGGGGCTTCGGGCTGTTCGGCAGCGGCATCAACTGGGTGTATGTCAGCATCGCCGATTTCGGCGGCATGCCCTTCGCCGTCAACGTCTTCCTGGTGGTGCTGCTCGCCGCTTACCTGTCGCTGTATACCGGGCTGTTCGCCGGGCTGCTGACGCGTCTGTGGCCGGCCACCCGCTGGTGGCGGCTGGCCATCGCCGCGCCGGCGCTGTGGCAGGTGACCGAATTCCTGCGCGGCTGGGTGCTGACCGGTTTCCCGTGGCTGCAGTTCGGCTACAGCCAGATCGACGGCCCGCTGAAGGGCATCGCGCCGCTGCTGGGCGTCGACGCCATCACCTTTGTGCTGATGGCCATCGCCGGCCTGCTGGTGTACGCCGTCAATCAGCGCCGCCTCTCGGCTGCGGTCATCGCCGCCGCGCTGCTGCTGTTGCCGTGGCCGCTGCGCCAGCTGCAGTGGTTTACTCCACAGCCGGATAAAGCGGTGAACGTCGCCATGGTGCAGGGCAACATTCCCCAGTCGATGAAGTGGGATCCGAGCATTTTGCTCAGCACGCTGCAAACTTATCTGGATGAAACGCGCCCTTATATGGGCAAAGCGCCGATCATCATCTGGCCGGAGTCCGCCATCCCTGACTTCGAGCCGCGTCAGAACGGCTTCCTGACCATGATGGATGACCTGATGCGGGCGAAGAACAGCAGCCTGATCACGGGAATTGTCGATGCGCGCGCCACCCCGCAAGGCGTGCAGGAATACAACAGCGCCATCGTGCTCGGCGAACCGACGCCGTACAGCTACCCGGCCAAAGATCGCTACAACAAACACCACCTGGTGCCATTTGGCGAATTCGTGCCGCTGGGTGAGCTGCTGCGCCCTATCGCACCGTTCTTCAATCTGCCGATGTCCGGTTTCAGCCGCGGCGACTATGTGCAGCCGCAGCTCAGCGTACGCGGTTACAACCTGACGGCGGCGATCTGCTACGAGATCGTGCTGGGCCAGCAGGTGCGCGATAACTTCCGCCCGGACACCAACTTCCTGTTGACCATCTCCAACGACGCCTGGTTCGGCCACTCCATCGGCCCATGGCAACACTTCCAGATGGCGCGCATGCGCGCGCTGGAGCTCGGCCGGCCGCTGCTGCGCAGCACCAATAACGGCGTTACCGCCGCGGTGGACGCCAACGGTGAGGTGATCGCCGAAATCCCGCAGTTCACCCGCAAGGTGCTCGAAGTGAAGGTCACGCCGACCACCGGCGTCACGCCTTACGCACGTTTCGGTGGCACGCCGCTGTGGGTGATCACCCTGTTGTTGGGCGGCTGGGCGCTGATGCTGGGCCTGCGCCGCAAATAGTCCTCTTCGCCGGGGCGCGCCCGCCGCGCCCCGCTTTCCCGCCTAATCCCCCTCAGGCAGAAAACGCCGTCAAATCAACGCGGCTGGCACACTCCTTGCTTTTATCTATGGCGACATCGCGCGCCGGTTTACTTTTGCTGACGCTTTGTCGCACCTGCGCACATTTTGGGTGCATTGAACGCACCGCATGGGTGCGCCGACGTTTTGTTGCATTAATTTGGTGCGCGCGGCGTCTCAAAAAATGAAACATTTTAGTTTCAAGGTGTTCACAATCGGTTATTTTTTAACAGCGTTCAGTTCATAAGACTATCTTTATAACTTGAGCAATACAGTCGATTTAACCTGACGCTCTTTAGTCAGAGCCACAACAACAGCAAAGGAGTTGGACCATGCAAATGCGTAAATTGGCGTTATCGTTACTGCTGCTCGGTGCGGCAGGTAGCGTGGCGCACGCGGAAGACCTGACCGGTACGCTGAAGAAAATCAAAGACAACGGCGTGATCGTTGTCGGCCACCGCGAATCGTCAGTGCCTTTCTCCTACTACGACAACCAACAAAAAGTTGTGGGCTACTCTCAGGACTACTCCAACCAAATCGTTGAAGCCGTTAAGAAAAAGCTGAATGCACCGAATCTGCAGGTGAAAATGCTGCCGATTACCTCGCAGAACCGTATCCCGCTGCTGCAAAACGGCACCTATGATTTCGAGTGCGGCTCCACCACCAATAACCTCGAGCGCCAGAAACAGGCCGCCTTCTCCGACACCATTTTCGTGGTCGGCACCCGCTTGCTGGTGAAAAAAGGCTCCGACATCAAAGACTTTAAAGATCTGGCCGGCAAACCGGTGGTGGTCACCTCCGGCACCACCTCCGAAGTGCTGCTGAACAAGCTGAATGACAGCGGCAAGATGAACATGCGCATCATCAGCGCCAAAGACCACGGCGACTCCTTCCGCACTCTGGAAAGCGGCCGCGCGGTGGCCTTCATGATGGATGACGCCCTGCTGGCGGGCGAACGCGCCAAGGCCAAGAAACCGGATCAGTGGGAAATCATCGGCACGCCGCAGTCGAAAGAGGCCTACGGCTGTATGTTGCGTAAAGACGATCCTGAGTTCAAAAAGCTGGTCGATGACACCATCGCCCAGGCGCAAACCTCCGGCGAAGCGGCCAAGTGGTTTGATAAATGGTTCAAGCAGCCAATTCCACCGAAAAACCTCAACATGAACTTCGAACTGTCGGACGACATGAAGCAGCTGTTCAAAGAGCCTAATGACAAAGCGTTGAACTAAATAGAACAAAAGCCGGGGCGGCCGCCAGGCCAAACCGGCCCAGTTGATGACTGGGACAGACAGGTATGAGGGGGGCCGTTCCCCTCCCTCATTTTCCCCAACGCGCGCCACCGACATCCGTCCACAACAAGCCAGCCAGACTGGCCGCGCGGCGATCGGCGCTCATCAGGTCATCAATCTTCGGCGCCCTGCGCCCGTTTACCGGAGTTTGTTATGTCAATAGATTGGAACTGGGGTATCTTCCTGCAGCAGGCCCCGTTTGGGAACACCACTTACCTCGGCTGGATCTGGTCCGGCTTTCAGGTCACGGTGGCCCTCTCCGTCTGTGCATGGATTATCGCTTTCTTCGTCGGTTCGCTGTTCGGTATCTTGCGTACCGTGCCCAACCGCTTTCTTTCCACCCTCGGCACCTGTTACGTCGAACTGTTCCGCAACGTGCCGCTGATCGTGCAATTCTTTACCTGGTATCTGGTGATCCCCGAGCTGCTGCCGGCCAATATCGGCACCTGGTTTAAAAGCGAGCTGGATCCCAACGTGCAGTTTTTCGTCTCCTCCATGCTCTGCCTGGGGCTGTTTACCGCCGCCCGCGTTTGCGAGCAGGTGCGCGCCGCCATCCAATCCCTGCCGCGCGGCCAGAAAGCCGCCGGGCTGGCGATGGGCCTGACGCTGCCGCAAACCTACCGCTACGTGCTGCTGCCGAACGCCTACCGGGTGATCGTGCCGCCGATGACCTCTGAGATGCTCAACCTGGTCAAAAACTCCGCCATCGCCTCCACCATCGGGCTGGTGGACATGGCCGCGCAGGCCGGCAAGCTGTTGGATTACTCCGCACACGCCTATGAATCCTTTACTGCCATCACGCTGGCTTATATCGGCATCAACGTCGTTATCATGCTGTTTATGCGTCTGGTCGAAAAGAAAGTGCAGTTGCCTGGCAACCTGGGGAGTAAATAATGTACGAATTTGACTGGGCGTCGATCGTCCCAAGCTTCCCGTTTCTGCTGCAGGGCATGGTGATCACGCTGAAGATCACCGTGACCGCCATCGTGGTCGGCATCCTGTGGGGTACCGTGCTGGCGGTGATGCGCCTGTCGCCGTTCAAGCCAATCAGCTGGTTCGCCACCCTGTACGTCAACCTGTTCCGTTCGGTGCCGTTGGTGATGGTGCTGCTGTGGTTCTATCTGGTGGTTCCAAGCTTATTACAACAGGTTCTAGGGCTGTCGCCGAAAACCGATATTCGCCTGATCTCGGCTATGGTAGCCTTTTCCCTGTTTGAAGCGGCCTATTACTCGGAAATCATCCGCGCCGGCATCATCAGCATCTCGCGCGGCCAATCCTCCGCCGCGCTGGCGCTGGGCATGACCCATTGGCAATCCATGCGGCTGGTGATCCTGCCGCAGGCGTTTCGCGCCATGGTGCCGCTGCTGCTGACCCAGGGCATCGTACTGTTCCAGGATACCTCGCTGGTTTACGTACTGAGCCTGGCCGACTTCTTCCGCACCGCGTCCACCATCGGCGAACGCGACGGCACCCAGGTTGAAATGATCCTGTTCGCCGGCTTTGTCTATTTTGTTATCAGCCTCGCCGCCTCGGCACTGGTAAGCTATTTGAAGAAAAGGACTGTTTGATGATATCCCTGAAAAATGTTTCTAAGTGGTACGGTCACTTTCAGGTGTTGACCGATTGCACCACCGAAGTGAAAAAAGGCGAAGTGGTCGTCGTCTGCGGTCCTTCAGGTTCCGGCAAGTCCACCCTGATCAAAACCGTCAACGGCCTCGAGCCGATCCAGCAGGGCAATATCCTGGTGAACGGCACGCCGGTCAACGACAAGAAAACCAACCTGGCGCAGCTGCGTGCCAAGGTCGGCATGGTGTTCCAGCACTTTGAGCTGTTCCCGCACCTGTCTATCATCGACAACCTGACGCTGGCGCAGGTGAAAGTGCTCAAGCGCGACAAGTCCGCCTCACGCGAGAAGGGTCTGAAGCTGCTGGAGCGCGTCGGCCTCTCCGCCCATGCCAACAAGTTCCCCGGTCAGCTGTCCGGCGGCCAGCAGCAGCGCGTCGCCATCGCCCGCGCGCTGTGTATGGATCCTATCGCCATGCTGTTCGATGAACCGACCTCGGCGCTCGATCCGGAAATGATCAACGAAGTGCTGGACGTGATGGTCGAGCTGGCGAACGAAGGCATGACCATGATGGTGGTGACCCACGAAATGGGCTTCGCCCGCAAAGTGGCGAACCGGGTGATCTTTATGGACGAAGGCAAAATCGTCGAAGACCGCAACAAAGACGATTTCTTCAACAACCCCGAGTCCGAGCGCGCCAAGGACTTCCTGGCCAAGATCCTGCACTGAATCGCGCAGTCCCCTAAACCCAGGCGCCCCAAGGGGCGCTTGTTTTTCGGCGCCATGCGCCTGAATGCCTCTCATTGCCGTCTCAACAAAGTTAGGATTTATCTTAAACTCCCCGTCGCGATGACCGTAAACAACGCGCGATCCTGCAGGCTGTCCTACCTTTGATGATTGACTCACCCATCAGAGAGGCTGGCATGATTCAACTGGTACAAGCGGAGTACAACATCAAATCCGGTTATCCGATTGTTCGACGCACGTTGGAAGACAAGAAGAAACTGATTGAAAAACCGGGTTTCGGGCCTGAGTCCTGTTGCGCCACCATCGAATACCAGCTGCGCGGCAGCACTCGCTATGCCTTTGGCAATAGCCAGATGAAAATGGAGATGCCGCCGGATATCTACACCCATAACTGGGTCAAGCTACATGCCGAAATGGCCGCGCTGGTTGCGGCGATAAGGCGCATCGAACGCTTTGACGCCGATAAGGAGCAGGTGCCGATCACCAACGTGTATATCGAGCTGCGCCCCTGCGAGGCCAACTGCATGCAGGCACTGCAAAATATCTTGCCCGACGGCACTACCGTCTATTACTCCTTCTTGCACCCAACCGAGGTGGAAGAATGGAAACGCAGCGCTCATGAACTCTGCGGTGTCTGAACGCCTTATCCCGTCGCGCAAACGCCCGGCACTAAAAGCGCTTGTTTCTCCCCGGTTTTGATCCGATGCTCGCAGGATAACAAACAGAGGAGAAAGAACATGCCCCGCCCTATTATCATCGATTGCGATCCCGGCCTTGACGACGCCATCGCGCTGGCTATGGCACTGCGTTCGCCGGAGCTGGACGTCAAAGCCATTACCACCTCCGCCGGCAACCAGACGCCGGAGAAAACCCTGCATAACGCGCTGGGCCTGTTGACCCTGATGCAACGCGAGGACATACCGGTTGCCGCCGGTGCCAGCGGCCCGCTGATGCGCGAACTGGTGATCGCCGACTATGTCCACGGCAAAACCGGCATGGGCAACACCCACCTGCCGACGCCGACCCTCAAACCCGATCCCCGCGGCGCCGTCGAGCTGATCGCCGACCTGCTGCGCGCCAGCCCGCAGCCGATAACCCTGGTGGTGACCGGCCCGATGACCAACATCGCCCTGCTGTTGGCCCAGCATGCCGAGCTGAAAAGCCGCATCGAACGCATCGTATTTATGGGCGGCGGCATGAACGCCGGCAATACCACACCGGTGGCGGAGTTCAACATCTTCGTCGATCCCGAAGCCGCCGAAATGGTGCTGAAATCCGGCGTGCCGCTGACCATGGCCGGGCTGAACGTCACCCATCAGGCGCTGGTGTTGCCGCAGGATATCGAGCGCATTCGCCAGATAGACAATCCGGTCGCGCAGGCGGTCGCGGAGATGCTCGATTTTTACCTGCCGCTGTACCTCAGCCATCCGCGCGGCCTGCCCGGCGCAGCGATGCACGATCCCTGCACCATTGCCTGGCTGCTGGCGCCGCAGCTGTTCACCGGCGTAGAACGCTGGGTTGGCGTGGAAACCAAAGGGGAATACACCGTCGGCATGACGGTGGTGGACTATTTCCAGCAAACCGGCAACGCGGCCAACGTGGAAGTGCTGACCGGCATCAACCGCGAAGGCTTTATCGATCTGCTGGCCGAGCGCGTAGCGCGTTATTGATCCCATCGGGGCGCGCTCGCGCCCCTCATTCAACTTTTTTGATTTAACTCAGCGAATTTTTGCGCTATCACTGTTCCTGGCTTGCCTCTACCATGCGTTTACACCGACTGACATCGTTACCGATTAAACTTCGCCTGGAGATAAGCCAATGAGCCGCGTACTGGTCCTGAAATCAAGTATTCTGGGTGAATATTCCCAGTCAGGAAAATTAGTCGATTTTTTTGTTGAACAATGGCGTGAAACGCATCCTGAAGACACGTTCACCGTGCGCGATTTGGCCAACCCGACCCTGCCGGAGCTGGATGGCGAAGTGATGGCCGGTTTTACCGCCGGCGACAAGCCGCTGACGCCGCACCAGCAAAGCACCCTGGCGCTGTCCGATGAGCTGATTGCCGAGCTGAAGTCGCACGACACGCTGATCATCAGCGCCCCGATGTACAACTTCAACATCCCGACGCAGCTGAAGATCTACTTCGATCTGATCGCCCGCGCCGGTCAGACGTTCCGCTACACCTCCGCCGGCGCCGAAGGGCTGGTGACGGGCAAGAAAGCGATCGTTATCTCCAGCCGCGGCGGCATCCACGCCGAGGCGCCGACGGACCTGATCACGCCGTACGTGAAGCTGTTCCTGGGCTTTATCGGCATCACCGACGTTGAATTCGTGCTGGCGGAAGGCTTCGCCTACGGCCCGGAAGCGGCGGAGAAAGCCGCCCAGGACGGCCGCATCGCGGTCGCGCAGAAAATCCCGGCCGGCGTCGCCGTCCCGGCCAGCGCACCGGGGCAGGCGCAAGCCGCCCCGGCAGCCGTCAGCGGCGGTTTCCTCAGCAACCTGCTGAAGAAACTGTTCCGTTAAACGCCGACCTTGGCGTTCCCCGCCGCAGCGGGGAACGTCATCAAGGTTCAAACGGCCGGCGCTGGAACTGGTCGTGACCGCATTTCGGGCAGAGCGGCAGCACTTCCGGCGTGTAGAACGCCAGGTGGTAGTGGCACTGCTCGCACACCAGATTGCCCAGCCCCACCACTTCACCGCTGTGGTAAACGCCGTGGTGGCTGACATCCTTGAACACCTCGCGCCACTCCAGCTGGGTTTTGTCCGTGATGTCCGCCAGTTCCTGCCACAGGCTCTCTTTGATCACCCGCATAAACACGCTGTCGGTAAACTCGTCCCGGCTTTCCTGATAGCTGCGAGCGAACTCTTCCAGATCGCGCCGCACCGCCTGCGTCACCTGCCGCACCTCGTCGCGGGTCAGATCTTCGGCTTCGTTCAACCGCCGCTCCGCGCTGGCCACCAGTTCGTCGATATCGCGTTCACCGTTTTTCAGGCGTTCGGTCAGCGATGCCACCAATTCGCGGTAATACTGAGCAACCTTGTTCATAGACTCTCCTCGATAAACGCTGTGCCGGACTTGGCTGTAAGGATACCCCTAAGCTACTTGTTCTTATTTTAGCCGTAAATGACTGATGTCACTTGGCAAGACGCGGGATCCGCAGGTTGTGAACCGCGTCATGGCGACGTTTTTTTTAAATGCGCCGGGTCAGGCGCTTGGAGTTGTTGCCGGGAGGTCTTATCAGCTATGCTATGCGGATCTACGAATACTACATGTTCATTGCGTTGCCTCTGACCGGGGCAACGGTTTACACCTACAGGACCACCGGCCGCCATGCAAGAGCAATACCGTCCAGAAGACATAGAATCGAACGTACAGCTTCACTGGCAAGAGAAGCAGACTTTCAAAGTTACCGAAGACGACAGCAAGGAAAAGTACTACTGCCTATCCATGCTGCCTTACCCGTCCGGCCGACTGCACATGGGCCACGTTCGTAACTACACTATCGGCGACGTGATCTCGCGCTATCAGCGCATGCTGGGCAAAAACGTACTGCAGCCGATCGGCTGGGATGCGTTCGGCCTGCCGGCGGAAGGCGCGGCGGTGAAAAACAACACCGCACCGGCCCCGTGGACCTACGACAACATCGAATACATGAAGAACCAGCTGAAACTGCTGGGCTTCGGCTACGACTGGGATCGCGAAATCGCCACCTGCCAGCCGGAATACTACCGCTGGGAACAGTGGTTCTTCACCAAGCTGTATGAAAAAGGCCTGGTCTATAAGAAGACCTCGGCGGTGAACTGGTGCCCGCACGATCTGACCGTGCTGGCCAACGAACAGGTTATCGACGGCTGCTGCTGGCGCTGCGACACCAAGGTCGAGCGTAAAGAGATCCCGCAGTGGTTCATCAAAATCACTGCCTACGCCGATCAGCTGCTGAACGATCTGGACACGCTTGAAAGCTGGCCGGAGCAGGTGAAAACCATGCAGCGCAACTGGATTGGCCGCTCCGAAGGCGTGGAAATCACCTTCGACGTGGCGGACAGCGAAGAGAAGCTGACGGTTTACACTACCCGTCCCGACACCTTCATGGGCGCCACCTACGTGGCGGTCGCCGCGGGTCACCCGCTGGCGCAACAGGGCGCGCGCAATAACCCGGCGCTGACCGACTTCATCGACGAATGCCGCAACACCAAAGTTGCCGAAGCCGAAATGGCGACGATGGAGAAGAAAGGCATGCCGACCGGCCTGTTCGTTGTCCACCCGCTGAGCGGCGAGAAGCTGCCGGTGTGGGTCGCCAACTTCGTGCTGATGGAATACGGCACCGGTGCCGTGATGGCGGTACCGGCGCACGACCAGCGCGACTGGGAATTCGCCACCAAATACGATTTGCCGATCAAACCGGTGATCCTGAACCTCGACGGCAGCCGGCCTGACGTGAGCGCCGAAGCGATGACCGACAAAGGCGCGCTGTTCAACTCCGGCGAATTCGACGGCCTGGACAATGAAGCGGGCTTCAACGCCATCGCCGACAAACTGGTCGCCAAGGGCGTAGGCCAGCGCAAGGTCAACTACCGTCTGCGCGACTGGGGCGTCTCCCGCCAGCGTTACTGGGGTGCGCCAATCCCGATGGTGACGCTGGAAGACGGTACCGTGATGCCGACGCCGGAAGATCAGCTGCCGGTGATCCTGCCGGAAGACGTGGTCATGGACGGTATCACCAGCCCGATCAAGGCCGATCCTGAGTGGGCGAAGACCACCGTCGACGGCCAGCCGGCGCTGCGCGAAACCGACACTTTCGACACCTTTATGGAGTCTTCCTGGTACTACGCGCGCTACACCTGCCCACAGTATGATCAGGGTATGCTGGATCCGGCCGCCGCCAACTACTGGCTGCCGGTCGATCAATATATCGGCGGTATCGAACACGCCATCATGCACCTGATGTACTTCCGCTTCTTCCACAAGCTGATGCGCGATGCAGGCCTGGTGGATTCCGACGAGCCGGCCAAACGCCTGCTGTGTCAGGGCATGGTGCTGGCCGACGCCTTCTACTACACCGGCAACAGCGGCGAGCGCGTCTGGGTATCTCCAGTTGACGCCACCGTCGAGCGCGACGACAAGGGCCGCATCATCAAGGCCACCGATCCGCAAGGCCGTGAACTGGTCTATGCTGGCATGAGCAAAATGTCGAAGTCGAAGAACAACGGCATCGACCCACAGGAGATGGTGGAAAAATACGGCGCGGACACCGTGCGTCTGTTCATGATGTTCGCTTCACCGGCAGAAATGACGCTGGAGTGGCAGGAATCCGGCGTAGAAGGGGCTAACCGCTTCCTGAAACGCGTGTGGAAACTGGCCTACGATCACGTGGAAAAAGGCGCGGTACAGCCGCTCGACGTAGCGGCGCTGACCGAAGATCAGAAAGCGCTGCGCCGCGATCTGCACAAAACCATCGCCAAGGTAACCGACGACGTCGGCCGCCGTCAGACCTTCAACACCGCGATCGCCGCCGTGATGGAGCTGATGAACAAGCTGGCCCGTGCGCCGCAGGAGAGCGAGCAGGATCGCGCGCTGCTGCAGGAAGCGCTGCTGGCCGTGGTTCGCATGCTGTATCCGTTCACCCCGCACGTGTGCTTCACCCTGTGGCAGGCGCTGGGCGGCGAAGGCGACGTGGACACCGCGCCATGGCCGGTTGCCGACGAGCTGGCGATGGTCGAGGACTCCAAGCTGGTGGTGGTGCAGGTGAACGGCAAAGTTCGCGCTAAAATCACCGTATCTGCCGATGCGACCGAAGAGCAGGTGCGCGCGCGCGCTGCCGAAGAGCATCTGGTGGCTAAATATCTGGACGGCGTCACGATTCGCAAAGTGATCTACGTTCCGGGCAAACTGCTTAACCTGGTAGTGGGTTAACACAAGGAGGAGTTGTGCGACAACGTATTCTGACGCTGTTGCTGGGGTTGGCGGTGCTGGTCACCGCCGGCTGCGGTTTTCACCTGCGTGGCACCACGCAGGTGCCGAATGAAATGAAAACGCTGATCCTGGACAGTTCGGATCCTTACGGCCCGTTGACGCGCGCGGTGCGTGAGCAGCTGCGTCTGAACGACGTGACTATCGTCAGCGATCCGAAACGTAAAGACGTGCCTTCCCTGCGCATCGTCGGCGCGACGGAAAGCCAGGATACCGCCTCGATCTTCCAGGATGGTAAAACCGCCGAGTACCAGTTGGTGCTGACCGTGCAGGCTCAGGTGCTGCTCCCGGGCCACGACCTGTACCCTCTGTCGGTGAAAGTATTCCGTTCGTTCTTCGACAACCCGCTGACCGCGCTGGCCAAAGACTCCGAACAGGATATCATTCGCCAGGAAATGCGTGAGCAGGCGGCGCAACAGCTGGTGCGCAAACTGCTGACCGTGCATGCGGCGGAAGAAGAAAACCGGCAAAAAGCCGCTGCCGTCGGCGAACGAGCGGCAAGCCAAACCGCACAATGATCCGCATTTATCCGGAACAACTTGCCGCGCAGCTCCGAGAGGGGCTGCGCGCTTGTTATTTATTGAGCGGCAATGAACCGCTGCTGCTGCAGGAAAGCCAGGATCTGCTCCGGCAGGCCGCGCAACAGCAGCAGTTCAGCGAGCACTACAGCATTTCCCTCGACGCCCATACCGACTGGGACGCCATCTTCGGCATCTGCCAGGCAATGAGCCTGTTCGCCAGCCGCCAGACGCTGCTGCTGATCTTCCCGGAAAACGGCCCAACGGCGCCGATCGGCGAACAGCTGACCAAACTCGCCACGCTGCTGCACGACGATATTCTGCTGATCCTGCGCGGCCCGCGCCTCACCAAAGTGCAGGAAAACAGCGCCTGGTTCAAGGCACTCAGCCCGCACGGCGCCCTCGTCAGCTGCCAGACGCCGGAACAGGCGCAGCTGCCGCGCTGGGTCGCCACGCGCGCCAAGGCGATGAAGCTGGAGTTGGACGACCCCGCCAATCAGCTGTTGTGCTACTGCTACGAAGGCAACCTGCTGGCGCTGTCGCAGGCGCTGGAGCGGCTGTCGCTGCTGCACCCGGACGGCAAGCTCACGCTGCCGCGCGTCGAACAGGCGGTGAACGACGCCGCCCATTTCACGCCGTTCCATTGGCTAGATGCCCTGCTGGCCGGCAAGAGCAAGCGCGCCTGGCATATCTTGCAGCAGCTGCAGCAAGAGGATGTCGAGCCGGTGATCCTGCTGCGCACCCTGCAGCGCGAACTGCTGCTGTTGCTGACGCTGCAGCGCCGCATGGCGTCCGCGCCGCTGCGCACGCTGTTCGATCAGCACAAGGTTTGGCAGAACCGCCGCCCGCTGGTGACCCAGGCGCTGCAACGCCTGTCCGGCTCCCAGCTGCAGCAAGCGGTACAGCTGCTGACGCAAATCGAGCTGACCCTCAAGCAGGACTATGGCCAGTCGGTCTGGCCGGAACTGGAAACCCTGTCGATGCTGCTGTGCGGCAAACCCCTGGCCACGAGTTTTAGCGATGCCCACTAATCCGGAACACCCCACCGTTTTGCACGCGCTGTTCGGCGGCACCTTTGACCCGATCCATTACGGCCACCTGAGGCCGGTGGAAGCATTGGCCGCCGAAGTGGGCCTGAATCGCGTCACGCTGCTGCCTAACCACGTGCCGCCGCACCGCCCGCAGCCCGAGGCCAATGCGCAGCAGCGCCTGAAGATGGTCGAGCTGGCGATCGCCGGCAACCCGCTGTTTGCGGTCGACGATCGCGAACTGCACCGCACCACCCCCTCCTACACCATCGAGACGTTGGAAACGATTCGTAAAGAGCGTGGCGCCGCCCAGCCGCTGGCGTTTATTATTGGCCAGGACTCGCTGCTGACATTGCATAAATGGCATCGCTGGCAGGCGCTGTTGGATGTCTGCCACCTGCTGGTGCTGGCGCGCCCGGGCTATAACGATCGCATGGACACGCCGGAGTTGCAGCAGTGGCTGGAACGCCATCGCACCGCTGACCCGGCGCTGCTCAGCCGTCGCCCGCACGGCCACATCTATTTGGCCGATACGCCGGAGCTGGAAATTTCCGCCACCGAGATCCGCCAGCGCCGCCATCAGGGCCTCAACTGCGACGACCTGCTGCCACGCCCGGTGCAGCGCTATATCGAGTTGCAGGGTTTATATCGCTAGCGAAAGGTGCGTGATATACTGCGCCGCTATTTTTCAGGTATCCGCTGAAAACCCCGGAAACCTTAGCTGGCCGGGCAGTCACCAGTTAGCTGGCTTTCAGCGGCAGCCTGCCGAAACCATTATCCGGTTATGCCGCGGCGTGCGCATGTTGCCCGCTGCAGCCGACTGAACAGAACACACCCGAGGGGGAACCTTTGCAAGGTAAAGCGCTCCAAGATTTCGTCATCGATAAAATCGATGACCTGAAAGGCCAAGACATTATCGCTCTGGACGTACAGGGCAAATCCAGCATCACCGATTGCATGATCATCTGCACCGGCACGTCGACTCGCCACGTGATGTCGATCGCCAACCACGTGGTACAGGAATCCCGTGCCGTAGGCATGGAGCTGTTTGGCATGAAAGGCCAGGAAGCCTCCGACTGGATCGTGGTCGATCTGGGCGAAGTGATCGTGCACGTAATGCAGGAAGAGAGCCGTCGCCTGTACGAGCTGGAAAAACTCTGGAGCTAAGCGGTGAAACTGCAATTGGTGGCGGTCGGCACCAAAATGCCAGACTGGGTGCAAACCGGCTTTATGGATTACCTGCACCGCTTTCCCAAAGATATGCCGTTTGAGCTAACCGAGATCCCGGCGGGCAAACGCGGCAAAAACGCCGACATCAAGCGCATTCTGGACAAGGAAGGTGAACAGATGCTGGCGGCGGTGGGCAAAGGCAACCGCATCGTTACGCTGGATATCCCAGGCACGCCGTGGGAAACGCCGCAGCTGGCGCAGCAGCTTGAGCGCTGGAAGCAGGATGGCCGTAACGTCAGCTTGCTGATCGGCGGCCCGGAAGGGCTGGCGCCCGCCTGCAAAGCCGCTGCCGAGCAGAGTTGGTCACTTTCTCCGTTGACACTGCCGCATCCTTTGGTGCGCGTCCTGGTGGCCGAAAGCCTCTACCGCGCCTGGAGTATTACTACAAATCATCCTTACCACCGGGAATAGCCGGTGGTGACCGTGACAGAGTGAAATAAAGCAGCGGGATGAAAATAGAACGTAACCCTTTTCGCGACTATACGGCTGAATCCGCCCTGTTTGTACGCCGCGCCCTGGTGGCGTTCTTGGTCATCCTGGTGCTGTCCGGCATCCTGATCGCCAACCTGTATAATCTGCAAGTGGTCCGCGTCGAGGATTACCGCACCCGCTCCAACGAAAACCGCATCAAGCTGGTGCCTATCGCGCCCAGCCGCGGCATTATCTACGATCGCAACGGCACCCCGCTGGCGCTCAACCGCACCATTTATCAGCTGGAGCTGATGCCGGAGAAGGTTGACGATCTCAAAGCCACGCTGCAGGCGCTGCGCACGGTGGTAGACCTGACCGACGACGACATCACCAACTTCGAAAAAGAGCGCAAGCGTTCGCGCCGTTTCGTCTCCATTCCGGTGAAAACCGCGCTAACCGAGGTGCAGGTCGCCCGCTTTGCGGTCAATCAGTTCCGCTTCCCCGGCGTGGAAGTGAAAGGCTATCAACGCCGCTACTATCCTTACGGCTCCGCCCTCACTCACGTCACCGGCTATGTGTCGAAAATCAACGACCGCGACGTCGAACGTCTGGACAAAGACGGCAAGCTGGCCAACTACGCCGCCACCCATGATATCGGCAAGCTGGGCATCGAACGCTATTACGAAGACACGCTGCACGGCAAAACCGGTTATGAAGAAGTCGAGGTCAACAACCGCGGCCGGGTGATCCGCCAATTGCACGAGCAACCGCCTTCAGCCGGTCAGGACGTTTACCTGACGCTCGATCTCAACCTGCAGCGCTATATCGAGCAACTGCTGGTCGGCAGCCGCGCCGCGGTGGTGGTGAGCGATCCGCGCACCGGCGCCATTCTGGCGATGGTATCCAACCCGAGCTACGATCCGAACCTGTTCGTGGACGGCATTTCCAGCAAGGACTATCAGGGGCTGCTGAACGATCCGAATCGCCCGCTGATCAACCGCGCCACGCAAGGGGTCTACCCGCCTGCGTCAACGGTGAAGCCTTACATCGCGGTATCGGCGCTGAGCGCCGGGGTGATCACCAAAAACACCGTGGTGTTCGATCCCGGCTGGTGGCAACTGCCCGGCTCGGAAAAACGCTTCCGCGACTGGAAAAAATGGGGCCACGGTCGCCTGAACGTCACCAAAGCGCTGGAAGAGTCCGCAGATACCTATTTCTATCAGGTCGCCTATGACATGGGGATCGATCGGCTGTCGACCTGGTTGACCAAGTTCGGTTACGGCCAGTATACCGGCATCGATCTGTCCGAAGAGCGCTCCGGCCTGATGCCGACGCGCGAGTGGAAGCTGAAGCGCTATAAAAAGCCGTGGTATCAGGGCGACACCATTCCGGTGGGCATCGGCCAGGGTTACTGGACCGCCACGCCGATCCAGATGTCCAAGGCGCTGAACACCCTGATCAACGACGGCAGCGTCAAAACGCCGCACCTGCTGCAGAGCACCCGCGTCAACGGCGCGCTGGTGCCGTTCAAACAGGAAGAAGACACGCAGATCGGCGATATTCACTCCGGCTTCTGGGAAATCGCCAAAGACGGCATGTTCGGGGTGGCTAACCGTCCGAACGGGACGGCGCGCAAGTACTTTGCGGACGCACCTTATAAAGCCGCGGCAAAATCGGGTACCGCACAGGTATTCGGCTACGAAACCTACAACGCCCACAAACTGGCGGAGCACCTGCGCGATCACAAACTGATGACCGCCTTCGCGCCGTTCAACAATCCGACGGTGTCGGTCGCCATCATTCTGGAAAACGGCGGCGCCGGTCCGGCGGTGGGCACCATCACCCGCCAGATCCTCGACCATATTCTGCTGGGCGACAACAATACGCAATTGCCAAGCGAAGCTCCGCTGCCGCCTGGCGTAGAAGGTGACTAAGGTAGAACATGACTGAAAGCCAACAAAAAGGCTCGATCTGGACCAAAATCCACATCGACCCGACGTTCCTGCTGCTGATCCTGGCCCTGCTGGTCTACAGCGCCTTCGTGATGTGGAGCGCCAGCGGCCAGGACATCGGCATGATGGAGCGCAAGATCGGGCAGATCGTCATGGGGCTGATCGTGATGGCCGTCATGGCGCAAATCCCGCCGCGCGTGTACGAAAGCTGGGCGCCCTATCTGTACATCTTCTGCGTGATTTTGCTGATCTTGGTGGACGCCTTCGGGCAGATCAGTAAAGGCGCGCAGCGCTGGCTGGATCTCGGCGTGGTGCGCTTCCAGCCGTCGGAAATCGCCAAGATCGCCGTGCCGCTGATGGTGGCGCGCTTTATGAACCGCGATGTCTGCCCGCCTTCGCTGAAAAACACCGCCATCGCGCTGGTGCTGATCTTCCTGCCGACGCTGCTGGTGGCCGCGCAGCCGGATCTGGGCACCTCGATCCTGATCGCCGCCTCCGGCCTGTTCGTGCTGTTCCTGTCGGGCATGAGCTGGAAACTGATCGCCGTCGCCGCCGTCGCGCTGGCGGCCTTTATCCCGGTGCTGTGGTTCTTCCTGATGCACGGTTATCAACGCGACCGCGTAATGATGCTGCTCGATCCGGAGAGCGACCCGCTCGGCGCCGGCTATCACATCATTCAGTCGAAGATCGCCATCGGCTCCGGCGGGCTGTCCGGCAAGGGCTGGCTGCACGGCACCCAGTCGCAGCTGGAGTTCCTGCCGGAGCGCCATACCGACTTTATCTTCGCCGTGTTGGCCGAAGAGCTGGGGCTGATCGGGGTGTTGGTGCTGCTGGCGCTTTACCTGCTGGTGATCATTCGCGGGCTGATGATCGCCGCCAAGGCGCAAACCACCTTCGGCCGCGTGATGGTCGGCGGCTTGATGCTGATTTTGTTCGTTTATGTCTTTGTTAACATCGGTATGGTCAGTGGCATTTTGCCGGTAGTTGGCGTACCTTTGCCTCTGGTCAGTTACGGGGGTTCGGCGCTGATAGTGTTGATGGCCGGTTTCGGCATCATCATGTCGATCCACACGCATCGGAAAATGCTGTCTAAAAGTTTATAAGAGGTGAGTAATGCGTAAGGAATGGCTTTGGATCGGCGTCGCGGCGGTGTTGCTCTCCGCCTGTACCGCCCCGACCACGGAACAGCAGGCGCCACAGCAGCCCTACAACGGCCCGGTGGTGGAAATCGGTGGCGTCGAGCCTCAATATGAACCCTATAACCCTAATAACATGCAGGATTATAAGGTTAATGGCGATACTTACCGCATCGTAAAAGATCCGCAGAACTTCTCGCAGACCGGCCTGGCGGCCTGGTATGGCGAAGAGGCCAACGGCAACACCACGGCGCTGGGCGAACAGTTCGATCCGAACGGCCTGACCGCGGCGCACCCGACTTTGCCGATCCCTAGCTATGTACGTGTCACCAACCTGGCCAACGGCCGTCAGCTGGTGGTGCGCGTCAACGATCGCGGGCCTTACACCAAGGGCCGCATCATCGATCTGTCGAAAGCTGCCGCCGATCGCCTCAATCTGTCCAACAACACCAAGGTCAAAGTCGATTTCATCAGCGTGGCGCCGGACGGTACGCTGAGCGGACCGGGTACCATCGGCACCATCGTGGCGAAACAGAGCTACGCCCTGCCGTCGCGCCCGGATCTCGGCGCCAGCGGCATGGGCACCCCGATCCAACAGGACGTGCCGGTCGCCAGCGGCGCGGCGGTGCGCCCGATCGATAACAGCACCCTGCGCACCGACGACAACAACGCGCCAGCCGCCGGCGGCAACGCAACCGGCGGCCGCAGCGGTTTCCTCGGCGCGCCAAGCGCCGTACCGGCCGGCGTGCTGGAAGGATCAGAACCTGAAGCCGCCGCCGTGGCCGCTCCGGTCGCGGCCGGCACCGCGGCTGCCGGCATGGCTGCCGCGTCTTCCTCCGGCGGTTACGTGGTGCAGGTCGGTGCGCTGAGCAGCGCCGAGCGCGCCCAGAGCTGGCAGCAAAGCCTGAGCCAGCAGTTTGGCGTGCCGGGCAAAGTGGCGGCCAACGGCAACGTTTATCGCGTCCAGCTCGGCCCGTTCAGCAGCCGTCAGCAGGCGGCTCAGCTGCAGCAACGCCTGGCCAGAGAAGCGCAACAACAGTCTTTCGTTACTGCTGCACCCTAAGCGTTAAGCCCGGCGGGCATTCGCGGCTGATAAACGGTTATTTAGCTGAAACATTTTCTTGCAGCTAAAAGTTCTCTAACCGCAATTAGTCAGATGAATGGGTAATGCCTGCCGGGATCGCATCTGCTATAGTGTGGCTCGTTTTTTAACTTTACTTTCACGGATGTTGTAGTCCCGATCATGAAACAAGTAACTTCTTTTCGCTTAATCAAAAGCATCGCACTCGGCACCGTTATCGCAATGAGCGCAGCCTCCGTTGCACATGCCGATGACGTTAACATCAAAACCATGATCCCAGGTGTCCCGCAGATCGATGCGGAAGCGTACATCCTGATTGATTACAACTCCGGCAAGGTGCTGGCCGAGATGAACGCCGACGCGCGTCGCGATCCGGCCAGCCTGACCAAAATGATGACCAGCTACGTCATCGGCCAGGCGCTGAAAGCGGGCAAAATCGGCCAGGACGATCTGGTGACCGTCGGCCAGGACGCCTGGGCGACCGGCAACCCGGTGTTCAAAGGCTCCTCGCTGATGTTCCTGAAGCCGGGCGATCGCGTGCCGGTCTCCAAGCTGACCCGCGGCATCAACCTGCAATCCGGTAACGACGCCTGCGTGGCAATGGCCGACTACGTCGCCGGCAGCCAGGACGCATTCGTTAACCTGATGAACACCTACGTCAGCAAGCTGGGCCTGCAGAACACCCACTTCCAGACGGTACACGGCCTGGATGCCCAGGGCCAGTACAGCTCGGCGCGCGACATGGCGCTGATCGGCCAGGCGCTGATCCGCGACGTGCCGGAAGAGTACGCGATTTACAAAGAAAAAGAGTTCACCTTCAACAATATCCGCCAGATGAACCGCAACGGTCTGCTGTGGGATAACAGCCTGAACGTCGACGGCATCAAAACCGGCCACACCGACGCGGCGGGTTACAACCTGGTGGCTTCGGCGACCGAAGGCCAGATGCGTCTGATTTCCGCCGTGATGGGCGGCCGCACCTACAAAGGCCGCGAAGCCGAGAGCAAGAAACTGCTGACCTGGGGCTTCCGCTTCTTCGAAACCGTGGCGCCGCTGAAGGTCGGTAAAGAGTTCGCCTCCGAGCCGGTCTGGTTCGGCGATGCCGACCGCGTTGAGCTGGGCGTGGACAAAGACGTCTACCTGACCATCCCGCGCGGCCGCATGAAAGATCTGAAGGCCAGCTACGTGCTGAACACCCCTGAAATTCACGCGCCGCTGGCGAAAAACCAGGTGGTCGGCAGCATCAACTTCCAGCTGGACGGCAAAACCATCGACCAGCGTCCGCTGGTGGTGATGAACGAAGTGAAAGAAGGCGGTTTCTTCAGCCGCATCGTGGACTACATCAAACTGATGTTCCACCACTGGTTCGGTTAACGGTTGAATCGGGCGAAATTGCCCCCATATACTGAATAACATTAACTCCCGCCCCGGCGGGAGTTATAATTTATAGATTAGCTAGCACTCTGGAGCGCACGCACATGCAAAAAACTAAACTGAACGAACTGCTCGAATTCCCTTGCTCGTTTACCTACAAGGTGATGGGCCTGGCGCAGCCTGAGCTGGTTGACCAGGTAGTTGAAGTGGTGCAGCGCCATGCGCCGGGCGATTACAACCCGCAGGTTAAGCCGAGCAGCAAAGGCAACTACCACTCCGTTTCCATCACCATCAATGCCACTCACATCGAGCAGGTCGAAACCCTGTACGAAGAGTTGGGCAACATTGAAATTGTTCGCATGGTGCTGTAATTCCAGCATAAACCCCTGCTTATCAACCCGGGATGGCGCAGCGTCTTCCCGGGTTGCGCATTTTTGGTCAGCGAAAGGCTGGCCGCAGGCCGGAGCGCCCGGTATAATGGCTTTACCACTTCTGTAACCTGACGATGACTCTTTTGCAACCAGACAAGATCATTTTGCGTCAGCTGGGGTTGCAGCCCTACGCGCCTGTATCCCAAGCCATGCATAACTTCACCGACAGTCGTACCGAGACTACGCCGGACGAGCTGTGGCTGGTGCAGCATCACCCGGTGTTCACCCAGGGCCAGGCCGGCAAAGCCGAACACGTGCTGATGCCCGGCGATATCCCGGTTGTCCAGAGCGATCGCGGCGGCCAGGTGACCTACCATGGCCCGGGCCAGCAGGTGATGTACGTGATGGTCGATCTGAAACGCAACAAGGTCGGCGTGCGCCAATTGGTCACGGCAATAGAAGATACGGTTATCAACACCCTCGCCCACTTTCGCCTCGCATCGCGCGCCCGCCCGGATGCGCCGGGCGTGTACGTGGGGGAGCAGAAAATCTGTTCGTTGGGTTTGCGGATCCGCAAAGGCAGCTCATTCCACGGCCTGGCCCTGAATGTGGCGATGGATCTCAGCCCTTTCCAACGCATCAACCCTTGCGGTTACGCCGGCATGCAGATGACGCAGGTCAGCGCGCTGGCGCCCGGCGTTGGCATTGAAGACATACACCCAATCCTGGTACAGGAATTTGTTCATTTACTCGGCTACCAGACGGTCGAGCTTCGTAACTGGAACCTGCACGATTATGAGTAAACCAATTCAGATGGAACGCGGCGTCAAATACCGCGATGCTGACAAAATGGCGCTGATCCCGGTCAAAACGGTGGTCACCGAACGGCAGGAGCTGTTGCGTAAACCCGAGTGGATGAAGATCAAACTGCCTGCCGATTCGACGCGCATTCAGGGCATCAAAGCCGCCATGCGTAAGAACGGCCTGCACTCCGTCTGTGAGGAAGCTTCGTGCCCTAACCTGTCCGAGTGCTTCAACCACGGCACCGCCACCTTCATGATCCTCGGCGCCATCTGCACCCGTCGCTGTCCGTTCTGCGACGTGGCCCACGGCCGCCCGATCGCGCCGGACGCCAACGAGCCGGAAAAGCTGGCGCAAACCATCGCCGACATGGCGCTGCGTTACGTGGTAATCACCTCGGTTGACCGCGACGATCTGCGCGACGGCGGTGCTCAGCACTTTGCCGACTGCATCTCGGCCATCCGCGCCAAGAGCCCGAACATCAAAATTGAAACGCTGGTGCCGGACTTCCGCGGCCGTATGGATCGCGCGCTGGAAATCATCACCGCCACGCCGCCGGACGTGTTCAACCACAACCTGGAAAACGTGCCGCGCGTCTACCGTCAGGTGCGCCCGGGCGCCAACTACGAGTGGTCGCTGAAGCTGCTGGAGCGCTTTAAAGAAGCGCACCCGGATATCCCGACCAAATCCGGCCTGATGGTCGGCCTGGGTGAAACCAACGCGGAAATCGTCGAAGTGATGCGCGATCTGCGCCGTCACGGCGTGACCATGCTGACGCTGGGCCAATACCTGCAGCCGAGCCGTCACCACCTGCCGGTGCAGCGCTACGTCAGCCCGGCCGAGTTCGACGAGATGAAAGAAGAAGCGATGGCGATGGGCTTCACTCACGCCGCCTGCGGCCCGTTCGTGCGTTCGTCTTACCACGCCGATCTGCAGGCCAAAGGGATGGAAGTGAAATAACGCGTAATAGTTTGTTACGCTAAAGACGGCGGAAACGCCAAAAAACGGATGTCCGCAGGGCATCCGTTTTTTATTGCGCGCCATCAGGCGGAATTAAACGTCTTTCTTCTCGACGCTCTGCTGAGCGGACTGGCTCTCGGCAGCGTTGTTGCCGGCGGCCGGCGGCGTGCTGTCGTCGCCCACGGCTTTTTTAAAGCCTTTCAGCGCCGCGCCAAGATCGGCGCCGAGCGTGCGCAGTTTGCTGGTGCCGAACAGTAAAATCACCAACACCGCAATCACCAGAAGTTTGGTAATGCTGATACCTTCCATACTCACCTTCTTATCATAGAGCGCTGCGTGAACAGCGAGAAAAACTGACCTTGCCTGCGAATATTTAGCGACTTTCCCTCCGCTCGCACAACCGCAACATGTAACAGAGTGAGATCCGTCGCAGGAATGCCACGCGGCCTCACGGCGTGCATTCCAGACTATTCTTAGTTTATCACCCGCATGATACGCTGCCATGATACTTATCAGGGAGATGCCGGATGTATATTGCTCCACCCATTTTCGATGCCCGAAAATCCGGCCTCAGCTTCGCCAAACGCACCTATCTGCCCCGCGTCGCCGGTCTGGGGCTCGGCTTTATCTGCGTTTGTGCCGCACTCTATCCCTTGGCGCCGCCCACGGCGGTCTGGCTATTGCTGGCCTTTCACGGTTTTCTCTGGCCACATCTTGCCTACCGCCTGGCCTGCCGCGCCAAAGATCCGTTCAAAGCCGAGCTCCGCAACCTGCTGATCGACTCCGCCTTCGGCGGCTTCTGGGCGGCGATGATGGCGTTCAACGCGCTGCCGGCGATCGTCATCCTGTCGATGATGAGCATGAACAACATCGCTTCGGCCGGTAAGGCACTGTTTGTCAAAGGGTTGGTGATTCAATTGGCCGCGGCGGCGCTGACCGGCGCGCTGCTCGGCTTCCCGTTCCATCCGTACAGCACGCCGCTGCAGATCTATCTGTGCCTGCCGATGATCTACCTTTATCCGACGCTGCTCGGCCTGGTGACCTACCGTACCGCCAAACGGCTGGCGGAAAAAAAACAGGAGCTGCAACGCATCAGCACCCGCGATGGGCTAACCGGCTTGTATAACCGCCGCCATTGGGAGCATCTGCTGCATCGCCAGTTCGACAGCTGCCGCCGCTACCAGGACAACGCCACGCTGATCCTGATGGATATCGATCGTTTCAAAACCATCAACGATACTTTCGGCCATGCGCTGGGGGATGAGGCCCTGGCGGCGCTGGCGGAAGAGCTGCTGATTGGCTTGCGCAACGTAGATATCGTCGGGCGCTACGGCGGCGACGAATTTGGCGCGGTGCTGCCGAACACCAGCGCCGAACAGGCGGAAATCGTTCTGCGCCGCATCCAGCAGCGGCTGGACGCGGTCATTTTCAAGGAGGCGCCGCAGCTGCGGCTGCAGATCAGCGCCGGCATCGCCAACTTCCACCCCGCGCTGGGCGGTTATCTGGACTGGCTGAAAGCGGCCGACGGCGCGCTTTACCGGGCCAAGCAAAATGGCCGCAACCGGCTGGAAAAGGCGGCGCCGACGGGCGACTAACTTACTGGTTTAATAACTTGGCAAAATACTTCGGCGCTTCGACAAAGCCTTCGCGCCGGTAAAACGCATGCGGCCGCGACGGCGCGCCGTTCTGATTTGCAAAGGGTGACCTCGCAGAGTGTCGATACTACAAAATAGGCGGCGTTAGGTGTAACATCCACCGGGTACGGCAAAAAAGGCCGTGCGGCACGCTGGAGATGACATTCCTCCCTAACCGCCTTCACAGGCTGATGATGTCTACGTAACCTCTCGGAGAGAGGCGCGTAGCGTTACGCCTGTCTCTTTCCGATTCCCGTGAATTTCTCTGATTGAAAGGTAGTTGCCCCATGTTGAGCTCTTTACTGGCCGTATTTATCGGCGGCGGCGTCGGCAGCGTTTTACGCTGGGCGGTAAGCATGAAAATGAATCCGCTGAACGCCCACATTCCGCTCGGTACGCTGATGGTCAATCTGATCGGCGGTTTTATCATCGGCCTGGCGATGGCGATTTTCACCCGCATGACGCATCTGGATCCCACCTGGAAATTACTGATCACCACCGGGTTCTGCGGCGGCCTGACCACCTTCTCCACCTTTTCGCTGGAGGTGGTGTACCTGATGCAGGATGGCCGCTTCGGCTGGGCGCTGGCCAACATGCTGCTCAACCTGGCCGGTTCGCTGGCGATGACGCTGCTGGCTTTCATGCTGGTGATGTGGGTCAACGGGCGCTAAGTCCTTAATGTTTCCTTAATCTTGCATGCGCATAATCTCATCCAGTACCCCTGACTGGATGAGAAACCGCTATGTTTAGCCTGCCGAAAACCGCCGCCGAAGCGATAGCCGTTGCGCTGTGCGTGCTGATCGTCGCTGCCTTTATCAAATCCTACCTGTTCGCTTAAGCGCCTTTTCCCCACAGCACGCGTTCATCTTGCGTCTTTCCAGCCGATTACACTACAATTGAGAATGAACGTTCACACCCAAAAATGTGAACCCGGCTCACGCGTAGCAAAGGATCGGGCAGATGCTCTCCCCCAACGACAGTAAACAGGCCAAGGTGCAGGCCCGCCGCGATCAGATCGTCGAAGCGGCGAAAACCAGCTTCCGCCGCCACGGTTTCCACGCCGCCAGCATGGCGGAAATCGCCCAGGGCTCGCAGCTCAGCGTCGGGCAAATCTATCGCTATTTCGCCAATAAAGACGCGATTATCGAGGAAATCGTCAACCGCATCATCGCCAGCAAGATGCAGCGGCTGGAAAACCTTGGCGATCACATCAACCTGATCGCCGGCACGCTGGCGGCGCGCACGCTGTTTCAGCAGCCGGGCGAGAGCGAAACCGATCACATGCTGATGCTGGAAGTGACCGCCGAGGCCACGCGCAACCCGGTGGTGGCCAAAATGCTCAGCGATGCGGAAGCGCGGCTGTTTCGCCACGTGTGCCACAACCTGCAGCGGCTGTATCCCCATTTCAGCGCGGAAGAGATCGCCGCGCGGGTGGAATTTATCGCCGTCATGAGCGAAGGCACCGGTTACCGGATCCTTACCACGCAAAAAGCCGATGCGTCCCTGCTGCGCGATCTGTATCAGCAGGCCATTTCTCACCTGTTCAGGAAACTCTAATCTCCCATGACCAAACACTTAGCCAGACAACGTCTGGTGTACGCCGTCGTGCTTGGCCTGCTGGCCGCGCTGGGGCCGCTGTGCACCGATCTCTATCTGCCCGCCCTGCCGGAAATGGCGGGCGAACTGAATACCTCCACCGCCGCCGCGCAGCTCAGCCTGACCACCGGGCTGCTCGGCCTGGGCGTCGGCCAGCTGATTTTTGGCCCTTACAGCGACAAGCTGGGCCGCATGCGTCCGCTGTTGCTGTCGCTGATCCTGCTGCTGGGCGCTTCGCTGTGGTGCGCGCTGGCGCCCACCATTGATCAACTGCTGATCGCCCGCCTGCTGCAGGGCATCGCCGGCGCCGGCGGCGCGGTGATTTCCCGCGCCATCGCCCGCGATCTGTACGCCGGCCATGAGCTGACCCGCTTCTTCGCCCTGCTGATGCTGGTCAACGGCCTGGCGCCGATCGTCGCGCCGGTGCTGGGCGGCGTGATGCTGCAGGTGATGAACTGGCGTGGCATCTTCGGCGTGCTGGCGGCTATCGCCGTGCTGCTGTTCAGCCTGTCGGCGCTGAAGCTGCGCGAATCCCTGCCGGTAGAACGCCGCAGCCAGGGCGGCATTCTGGCGATGCTGATGTCGCTGGGCAGTCTGTTGACCCAACGCTATTTCATGGGGCTGTGCCTGACGCAGGGCTTCGTGATGGCCGGCATGTTCGCCTATATCGGCGCCTCGCCTTTCGTCTTGCAGCAGATCTACGGCCTCAGCCCGCAGATGTTCAGCCTGTGCTTCGCCATTAACGGCGTCGGGCTGATCATTGCGGCGCAGCTGGCCAGCCGCCTCAGTTCGCGTTGGGGCGAGCGCCGGGTGTTGAGGGGCGGGCTGACGCTGGCAGCCGTCGCGTCGCTGTTGCTGCTGTTGGCCGCCGCGCTGCATGCGCCGCTGGCGTTGTTGTTGGTGCCGCTGTTCTTCTCGGTAGCGGTGATCGGCATCGTCGGCCCAACCGCCTCTTCGTTGGCCATGCAAAGCCAGGGTGACAAAGCGGGCAGCGCCTCGGCCTTGATCGGCGTGTGCATGTTCGCGCTCGGCGCCTGCGCCGTGCCGCTCACCGGGCTGGGCGGCACGTCCAGCCAGTCGATGGCGCTGACCATCGTCGGCTGCTACGCCGTCGCCATCCTGCTGTTCAGCCTGTTAGGCCGCCGCAGCGAGGCATAACGCGCCCAATAAAAAACCCGCTCAATGAGCGGGTTTTAAGAAATTTAGCTACGCAGCTTAGATAGCAGTAACGTTAGCGGCAGATGGGCCTTTGGCACCGTTCGTGATTTCAAATTCTACACGCTGGCCTTCAGCAAGCGTTTTGAAACCGTTGCTAACGATGGCAGAGAAGTGAACGAAAACGTCCTTGCTACCATCTTCCGGAGTAATGAAACCGAAGCCTTTGGATTCATTAAACCACTTAACGCTACCTTTAATCTTAGACATCAAACTTACCTTTAACGTGAATGAAAGACACAAAACCTGTGTCTATTACAGTACAGCAAGCAGGCAGGATTTTGTCCACCACTGCGATCACAGAAATCCGATAAAGAGTGAAAAAATCCGTGTTGTCCGGTGTAAATTGATTGCACCGGTTGCGATAAGTTACCGTGCCAGGTCAATCCTCTCCACGCGCCGGCGAACAACGAGCGAACGCCCAAACTCGCCCGCTTCCCCCAGCGTTGACGCCCCCATGCAGACGCAATCGCTATGAAATATAACCAGATGGTCTTTTTGCTTCGGCGGCCCCTGCACTAGGGTTAGGGTTTATTTCCCACTGTGAGCCAAGCCTATGACCAGCCAGTTGGCAGAAAAGATCATCGCCTATCGGCGTGAGCTGCACCAAAACCCGGAGCTTTCCAATCACGAATTCGCCACCACCGCCCGGCTGACCCGCTGGCTGGAAGAGGCGGGCATTCGTATTCTGCCGCTGGCGCTGAAAACCGGCGTCGTGGCGGAGATCGGCAGCGGCAAGGGGCCGATTATCGCGCTGCGCGGCGACATTGACGCTCTCCCGATCGACGAAATCGCCGACGTGCCCTTCAGTTCGCAAAACCGCGGGGTGATGCACGCCTGCGGCCACGACTTTCATACCTCGGTGATGCTCGGCGCCGCACACCTGCTCAAAGCGCGTGAGGCCGACCTGCCCGGCACGGTGCGCATCTTCTTCCAGCCGGCGGAAGAGACCTTCAACGGCGCCCGACACCTGATCGACGCCGGCGCGCTGGATAACGTCGCGGCGGTGTTTGGCCTGCATAATGCGCCGGAGCTGCCCACCGGCACCTTCGCCACCCGCGCCGGGCCGTTCTACGCCAACGTCGATCGTTTCCAGATCCTCATCACCGGCAAGGGCGCCCACGCCGCCAAACCGGAACAGGGCGTCGACACCATCGTCACCGCCAGTCAGATCGTCGGTGCGCTGCAGACGCTGCCCAGCCGCAGCTTCAGCTCGCTGGAATCGCTGGTGGTGAGCGTAACGCGCATCGAAGGCGGCAATACCTGGAACGTGCTGCCGCAAACCGTGGAGCTGGAAGGCACGGTGCGCACCCACAGCGACGCGGTGCGCCGCCAGGTGCCGGACAAGATTCGCCAGGTGATCGACGGCATAGCCGCCGCGCTGGGCGCGCAGGCCGAACTGCGCTGGCAGCCGGGGCCGCCGGCGGTGATCAATGACCCGCATTGGGCGGCGTTCAGCAAAACCGTTGCCGCCGAAGCCGGCTACCGGGTCGAAGAGGCGGAGTTGCAGATGGGGGGCGAAGATTTCGCGCTGTATCTGCATCATGTGCCGGGCGTCTTCGTCAGCATCGGCTCCGCCAGCGAGTTCGGCCTGCATCATCCGCGTTTCAATCCCGATGAGCGGGCCCTGTTCCCCGCGGCGCAATATTTCACGCTGCTGGCGGAACGCACGCTGCAACAATTAACCACCGCGCCGAAAAAAGCCCTCAGCAACGCCTGAATACCTGAAAATACTATTTCCCCGACGCCGCGAATGCCGCGTCGGGCCTTATTATTTCATCCGTTATGATATTTGCAGTTTTCAACATTTGAATATGCTGTTTTGTTGTTTTACATCCCGCCGCCGCTCATCAATAGTGAACCCATCAGACACTGCGCGCCTCTGCGGCGCATGACAGGATAATCACGATGAGCGACAACGCGAATAATCAACGGCAATTGCGCCTGGGCGCCATTCTGCACGGCGCATCGGGAAATATGTCCGCCTGGCGCCACCCGGACGCCACCGCCGACGCCAGCATTAACCTCGAATTTAATATC